>VCRD01001044.1:0-25629 GCA_006783055.1 Trinorchestia longiramus | reverse complement strand
GGTCAACTGAGATAGTTC
Source organism: Trinorchestia longiramus (assembly GCA_006783055.1). Taxonomy (NCBI): domain Eukaryota; kingdom Metazoa; phylum Arthropoda; class Malacostraca; order Amphipoda; family Talitridae; genus Trinorchestia; species Trinorchestia longiramus. Next base: position 25,611 of record VCRD01001044.1, on the reverse strand, counting down.
AATTAATACGTAAGCATACGTGCATAAACATCAATGTGAACCCTGCTGAAAGACACTTAACGAAGAAAGGTTTGTAATGTGCAAATGTAATTTTCAAACGCATGCTTCTCGCACTTTTACACGTTTGCGGTGTGCTTTGTCTATTATGTGTTGAAATTCACTCACACTATTAGGGTATCGTCGCCTTTGCGTGGACTCAACAGAACTTTTTATGTATTTATGTGCATCCGGTGTGAAGTAAAGTGGTTTGATGATCAAATGACGATGCATAATAAAATCTGTTGGACTCTTCTATCATCACCACCGCACAAGATGAAACATTTTTACTCAGTGATTGTCTTATTTCGGTGTTTATTATAATTTCTTTCCTCCTGTCATTGTAGCAGCATAATGTCTTACGGGATGAGATCTACGTATCGCTATTTAGTTCATTTATATGGTCTTGAAATTAAGTGAATAATAGCAAGTCATTGAACTTCGGCTCCCATTACATTTCAAATGAAGTTGCGAAAAGATATGTCGTAGGCTACAGTGGTTAAACCATGATTATAATAATAATGATATTTAGTAACTTATTTTAGAGATTTTAACAATCTGCTTCACGATTTTTACAGAAGCCTAGGTAGTTCACAGAGGTCGTGTGTAGCTCAAACACATGAAGTTCTTAGGTCAACATTTTGTGACCGTTGCTGAAATTATTTCTCAGCTGAGCGTGGGAAATTTATAGGCAAGTCTCTTACCCCGCAGCGTTCGGTTGTGTAGTCTAGTTGATATACAGGCCTCGCCTCGGTGACTTAAACAATTTCATTTGACCGGTCGCTGGTTTGCAGGAGGAACTAAATTCTCAACTGCTGATTCAGTTTTTTTTATTCTTTTCGCTCCTTTTTTGATTTCGTTTCTCTTCGTTGTGTGTTATTTCATTTGATGTAATTACTTCGCGGATTTGTTTTCTAGTGTGTGTTAGAAGAGGTCACTTGATTCCTTTCCCCTGAAATTATTCAGTTTTTAACTAAACGAATCATTCAAGTTTCTCAAGTTTCCACGTTATCGTTCAAAATGTATTGCCATCAGCCACAACTCCAAGGTAAATGGAACGATTACTAGTTGAAATCTCGTGACATGAGGAAAGAAATTGTTTCAGAATTGACAGCCCAACAGTAGTCTTTAATTGAGAAGAGATGTTGTCTTCACGTTTTAGCTCATAACTTTTAATTATGTTTCTGCCACACAACAGACAAATATGGAACAGTCCACCAAATTTTGGTCCTTGACCTTATGAAGCTGTAAGTCCAGTTTCAATCTTCTTGCAATTTCTGTTCAAAAAACTAGACTTCCAGAGTCCAGGGCATGTGAAAATACTTGCCAACAACTTTATGCTGCCAGATTGGCAATGAATTTTTATCGCAATTGGCGAAGTTAATAGTAACGGAAAATTCGTACAGCTAACATTCAAATCAAATTGCAGACACCATTCCTTGAACTCGAGAAAAATGGGAACTGGCAAGCAGAAAAATGAAAATCTTTTCAATTGTTGCGGAAACCAGCAACAACATTTGAAGCGTAGAATGTAGAAACTATGGAAAACATGTACGCATTGATGAATTCGTGTGTGCTTAGGAAGTTATGTTGCAAATAATTGCCAAGGATCATTCCGTTATTTGTATCTACAACACACGAAGAAAAAATTGATGGGACTATAAATAGCGAGCATATTAATGCCTGAGGGTTCTTTTCTGTAGCGTAATTTGCGCAGACGTAAGCCATTCTTACTCATCATGCGATAGTTTTCTTAGGACTTTTGTCTGAGAACTTATTTCACTCCTATTTTTTGTTCAACCGTAGCAAAGATCAAGCCTCTTATCATGAAGGGAGTTTAATATTTTTCTTTTTCTATGCGCAACAAAGTTCAAATTTTCCGATTTTGCTAAATCCACCAGTCTGTTAACCCTTTCGATCCGGCTTCTGCTCTCTGTTGGGACATATATGTCCCAACAGGATCGAAAGGGCTAATGAAGAACGTATTCTTCGTTCGTTCGTATGAAGAACGTATTCTTCTTAAAATTAAATCTGAAATTAATTTAGACGCCTCGTGGTCTTGTTTTTTGCACTTTTTTACATAGCTGTGCATTTCAGAAGCATGTGTTCTTTATGGTCTGTTTTTTTATCGTTACTGCAATACTAAAATAGTACGATGTTCCGGACGCTCTCGTCTAGGTGACGTGTCTCACTAGCGGTGGCGTCCAAACCCTGCATTGAGTTTTGTTTCATTCATGCGAGGAATGTCATTCCTCATGCGAAGTTGTCTGCTAATGCTAAAGTTTTCGCCTAAGCCTTTGTAAAGATCCTCACCCTATAGCTATGTCAAATGTGCTTCAAAAATCATCCGTTAATTACCATGCTTTAGTAACTTGCTTCAAGCTGTAAGTCACTTGGTTCGAAATCCCATGTGTTAAGTTTTTAAAAGCCACTCGAATTGTGTATTCAGTTGTTTTACGGAGAGTTCCATTTGGTTTTCATTTATCTAGTTCCGTGCAAACTGATCATATAGTCATGAAAATAATTTTGAAACATTTACTTTTAACGCTTTAATTCTATTCTTAGCCTCAAGGTGCGTCTAGAAATAACAGAAATAAAATTTGTTTGGAATAAAATAACGAAAAAATTACAAAACGGGTGAAAAGGAAGTTGCAATGGAATAGTAGATTAACTGCACCATTTTCAATAAGTTTTTACAAAGCATTTATTGAAAGAAGATTCATATATATGAATCTGAAAAGGCTCGAGTACTGTAAAAAAAATCTGCGTCGAAGATTTGGCATTAATCACTGCGCGTAATTTGGTCAAATAGACTACATTGGTGTCCAAATTTAAAGAAAGTTGAAACTTTTCTTTTCGGTGCTCAATTACTCCAAAATAGTTTCATGTCAGTAATATATTAACAATAAACGAAAAAAAAATTGTAACATCAGGTTTTGTTGAAACAATCAGAAATTAAAGTTTCCTTCTATTCATGTAGGCTTATTCGCACATCATCATCCAGATAAGTAATCACTCCAGCTTAATACGGCGTATGATCATTCATGGCAGTGATAGAGATCTGACATCAGCGTGGCGTGCTTTGAATATAAGTATCAATTTTATTTTATTTTATTTAATGTCTTTTTTTCGCGCACACCAACTCACAAGTTCTATAGTGTGAATAATGGATGATGACGTGAAGTAACTCATTTTCCTATAGCATCATAAACGTGCTCATGGATTTAAGTCGGGAGATCGCGTAGGTAACTTCATGTGACTAATATCTTCAGTTGCCAAGAAGGCATCAAGCACTTGCGCTTTATGAGGAGCAAAACTATCATCCGTCACTAGGAAGTCTGGGCCCATAACACCTCGAGACAACTAAACACGAGGTGCCAAGATCTTGTCACGGCACCTGACAGCAGGTAAACCTGGCCGGTTTACCCATAGAACTTCATGGACAGCCGTTTGAGTGGTTATTATAACACTCGCCCACACCATTATTGATCCACTTCCATGTTGGTCCCTTCCCAGAATGTTTGGCGGCCAATATCATGTTCCACTCGTAACTTCTTTTTCTTTGTACAAGCGTCCGGTGTATACATACATCGGTTCTCGGACAATAAATGCATTTCCCCTTCCATACACTTTTTACCTCAATGCAACTGTTCCAGTGGCAACACTTAGATCAGATACCAGTTGCTGTGCGGTACTAGGGTGGTATCGTCTTGCGCATATAGGGAAATGACGGTACTCGCTTTTTGATGTCAGTCTAGGTGACCTTGTCCTTTTCTTTGGGATACTTTTTCGGACTCTATAACCTGCTACCTCGTCCGAGAAAAGTCAAAGCTGCCCGTATTTAGCCATCTGGTCGCATCGGCTTGAGACCGTCCAACTACTATTTGTCCTGCCACCCTCCACCGCAGGGAGTCTTAAAATTGTCTTCTCTGAGCCTTGCTCGAAGAAGACGTTTACACAGTGGACGTTTTTGTTAGACTAAAGGCAATGAACACCAAGAGCCATCCAATACTTGCACTTACGTAATCTTTTTCATAGGACAAAAAACAGGAATGCAATCTTCATTACACAATATGATTGCACCGACAAATGTTTAGATTTTACTTCCACTTAGTACGATTTTACAGTAAATTTAACACCAGTAGGAGAAATTTCAATTTGTTGTTTTAATTTTGCACACTTGCTGTTGTTCGATGCTATCAAGATCTGGAATGCTGTAGAATGACGTAGAGCAGAGGGGTCTTTACAGCTGTAGCTTTTTAACCATCGGTAATTCGAATTTTTTCTTGTTGAAGTGCTAAATGTACGATTTCTGAGTAAAAAGAATGGTGAATGGTATCTTCCATATTTTTCAGTAGCCCGAAAAGTCTGACTGTACCGACAATGACATGTATATTCTTTTGCTTATTTGTTTTATTTTCAGATATATTATTGTAAATATATTATTGTACAACCTTTCTAGGTTGTACCTAAAAATCGGATCTGTTCCTACGATGTCGGCAAGCAACACCGAATTTTTAGAAAATTTTACACATTTTTGTCTGGTTTAATCCAATACTTTACCCATCACAGAGCACGATGTGGTATGCTCAGTATCGGGAGTGCAATGCTCGCTCGAACGAAGCTTGGCATGCAGAGACCCATAAATGGTGATATTCTTAAACGAAAGACGATGAACATGTTGTAAAATAAACTGGGAAGCTGGATCTTCAGCAGAGAATTTGTTGTCAACCGGTACTATCTTTTATGAGCCTGCGTCTTCATATCCTCGCAGCATAAATCGTAAAAGTGTATCTTATACGAGATAATCATCTTTAAATTGGAGATTCGTTATATAAAGCTGAGGCTGGCATTAACATGAAATGCTTCAGTATGATAAGTAAGAAAAGTTAATCTTGACAATGCGTGGAAGAATATCATAATATTGTTCATTTAAAAAGTTGAACCAAATTTTCTTAAAAGCTTGTAGCAAATTTGCATAAACCTGCAAGGAGGCTTTTACTTCTATAGATTATTACTAAAGTTTAGAATGAACAAAGTTTATTTTCTGCTACCAGTAAAGTTGATTCGTCTAAGTTTTGAGAAAGATAATTGTTGATGATTTTTGTTCTCGATTAACCTCTAATAACCTCTTCTACATTATATTTTTCCCTGGTAATTTTCATTTGATAAGAACTCAAGATCTTCTTGTAACCAGTGAGACTTAATTATGAGTTCTATTTAGTGCATTCTCTCTACCTTACTATGGTAGGAAATGAAAGTATTCTTTGGTTGTTTTGTTAAATTAAACTATAAAATAACCTGAAGCACATTCAACATCCACTCAATAAATTAAATTATGCCCGTGTTGTAACAGACTTTCGAACTCGTTTCGAACTTCTCCAACATTTTTAGTCCCTGAACGGCAGCGAAAAAAGGCAAGCGTCATAAACTGTGATGCCTTTAAAATTGGCGCTGCAGTTAGCATGTAGACTAAATTAATATTATCACATATTCTTGTTTGACCGGCCAACAGTGGCAGACTCCAGTAAATATTCAAATACCATGGCGATACGAGGTCTTGTTAGTACACTAGTCTTACTTCTTAGTTTTATGTACTAGGGTTTAGATCAGGGCTGACTTAGTTAACAATATTACATAGACATCGCTTCATGTAAACCCTCTTTTGTGTCTAATTAATTATTAATGAACGCTGTTTTGCATCTTGATCATAAACACAAAAGTTTATACGCAGGATTTTGGTGATCATGTGAATTATTAATTCTTCCTTTTTTTCGCGTCGCGCCAAGAATGCGTTATTTCGTACTTTACTCGCTAATTAGATACAGGTTTTCAAAGAAAAATACATAAAATACATGTGAAAAATATTTTGGTGTCTTCGGTTCTTTTAGTTACGAGGTTTTTTGAATTCTTATAGATGGCGTTGGGATTACACACGTATAATCTGCTCACCGTCCTCACATATAAGATTAATATGTCAGTTCAGTTGTCGCAAACATTTGAACTTACTGAGTAGGCATCCATGAAGCTCCAAGCTACTCGTCTTATTGAAACTCATCGCATAAAAATACAATAATTTTAACTTTTTCTGTTGCGCGGATACATCTCACCATTTTTTATGCATAAATATAATTGAATTATAAATTAGTTGCGCCTGCTTGTTCGAGATTTCAGTAACAACAAGAATATTTAATTTTTGAGTGTTTAAAAAACTGACCTCCGTCCGTAGGGGATATCGAATCATCCAGAACTCAAAGCGTTAACTTCTGTTGCGGATCTTGGTCTTGTGAGTTGAATCAATATTTACCCCGTCAATTAAACTTCATATTAGACTTTGCAAATGTAGTTAAATAAACTAATCTAACTTGATCTTCCGGTGACAGCGCATACACAAGTCGGAGTTCCCGACGACGCTGTTCAGCTGGTTACTTCCAACAGTTATGGGAGGGTCAAAAAGACATGAAGTCCTTCACTTAGGATCGCAAAACTGGCCTTACATCCAACAGAGAACGTGTGGGATTAAGGTTCGCATATGCTGCATTTTACTATCGGGTTTGTGAGGGTAGTGTTAAATTAAGATCGTCTTGTTTAAAAATATCACATGTGAATAAATTCTGTTCACTAGTTTGGAGTGTCATGTAACTGTCTCTTTTTGTCATAAAAATTTCACGTCGTGTCCCCTTGCACGACTGGTTTAGTTTTGAAAATCCTTAGCTCTCTCAACGATGGCAATATGCTCTTTGTTCTGTTTCTTCCAAAAATTTAGCATAAGTGGCAAGTCTATGGCTTTGATAGCGGAGAAACCTCATGAGCCTCTCTATGCTTTAGAAAATTTGCACTTCCATGGCTTCATTAGTTTAACTTGCAGTTAAATCATCAGCGAGGAAAACCTACAATTGAAAACTCGACGACATGACACTCTGTCTAAGAGCGTTTACTGAACAAGACCGTAATTATTTAATCAGACTTCAACCGTTTACTGCGGTGGACCGAAACCTGGCCAATGAGCTTCAACATTGATAAGTGTTCAGTAATGCACGTTGGTGCTAATAATCTGCATTTTCAACACGGTGAATGGCACACGTGTGAAAGCAGTATATCAACAAAATAGTTTTGGTATTATCTCCAAATCTCAAAAATAACAAACAACCAGAAAAAATAGTCTGAAATACGAGCAGAACTCTTGGTTTCATTGCAAGGAACTTTTAATACAAGTTAGAGAACATAGAATTACAGCTCTGCAGAACGCCAGTTTGGTCATGCCTGAAATGTGCTGTGTAACTCTGGTCTCCTACCCTATGACCAGCCAATACGAAGAAAATTCAGCGTAAAACAACGAAAATCATTCCTAAAGTCGACAATTTCAGCTACTAAGAGCGTCTTCAACACCTTGAACTCGTTTCCGTAGAACAAAGAAGATTGTAAGAGCAACTCGTAGAGACCTACAAATATCGTTATGGCTCTAACGATGTTATCCTGCAAGGGCTTTTCGACGGTGGTGATAAAGTGCAAACCAGAAAAAACGCCCCAAAAAAATAATAAAAACTTCAAGACATCCCAGACTCTAAATTTCTTCATAGTTAAATTGCCGCAACGTGAAACCAGCGACCCGAAAATATTGTTACTACGTAAATAAATCGTCTAGATCAACATTGGATCTATAACCTTCAGTACTATAAAGTACTGAGTCAATATATATCAGCTTGGTCGACTGGTGAGCGAACTCGCTTGCGATGCGAAAAGACCCGGGTTCGAGGCCCGCTGCCGCGGTGGTCAGTTTGTATATCACCATCGCTTAGCTAGAATTACGCCCTGGGACTTGGGTACCAGCCCAAGAATGGGCCAAAAGGCCCGTTCCTATCGCCTCTCTCTATTCTGTTCTATCCTTGCCAACTCGTGGGGCTTGTGTATGATTGCGGTCTGTGTGCGTGACTGAAATGCTGTTGTGCATGATTAAAGTGTTTGTGCGTGATTAAGGTGCCTGCGCATGATTGATGCTTTACCTATGGACGGCATGGGACTTGTGTAGGAACTCAAGATTGGACCAAAAGGCTCATTCCTGTTGTCATATTTTATTCTACCCTAGTAGGGAATGATTTCTGGTACTTAGCAATGATGAAACGTTTCCTTAGTAACCTACAGCTGTAGCAGCAATGGTTTTAACAAGAGTCTATGATGGGTTTTGCTTGGGAGTTATGTAAGCCCAAGTCCGTTTCTTTTTCTCTCTTGCAGAGGTAACCGATTTGGCTAACGATAGAGAAACTTGGAACTTATCATTCCTAACATGACGCTATTTCGTCTAACTGTTATGATTAGGATGGAAAGTTACAGAATTAGACGCGAAGTTTTGCAAAGAATCATGTCAATTGCTTTTTATTTGGATACATCAGTATACGAGACGTATTCATGTATTGTCATGCTAATACAGGCTGATGCTGTTTGACTGAAGGTATGAGACATGCCATATCAGTTTGAATGCGAGCAACAGACCAACAATAAACCCGTCAGGTCCGCCTGTTCAGGCTCAGAATTATTGCTGGCTGAGCTGAATCCAGCTATGCATTGCATTCTACTGTTCTAAACCACTTTAAGCGCCGTATGGTGTGTACAAAATTCATTAAAGATTTCTTGGCGATTTGTTACTCATTATTAATTGCATTTTACAGTAGTATTTTGATCTGTCAATTCGAAGTATCTGTTGAGAAATCCATCCAAAGATACATATTGTAAACATTCTTAGTAAAACGACCATGTCAATAAGGAAATGATACTCTGCAACATATTATTATTATTATTATTATTATTATTATTATGATCTTTTGTATGTTACGTCTAGTCGCAGTCCCTTAACACGTTGACCCCGAAGTGGTACGTATGTGGACCACTGAGGTTAGGTTCTGTAATTTTTTCAGATCCTTTTAGTGACTATGCGTACAAAGTGAAGATTTACACCAGTCAGGCAATCGGAGGCAACGTGTTAAGAGAAGGTTGCGTACAGACAGCAGTCGCCATGACCCTCTGACGTGGCCTGCAGCGAAGGCTGTAATATTCGTCAAATTCATCGATTATTTTGTTGTCTTCTTCCATAAGCCTTATTTTTTTCTTGCGTCATTTCGTCAGTGGATGAAAGACTGCTATGTTATTAAAGTAGCCTGTTGGACTGTTTGTTAGAGTATTTTATAGCAGCTGATCTCAAAAAAAATAGCTATCAGGAATAGTGTTGTCGGATAAGCTCACTCTTTATATTTCTTCTGTGGAGGAATGCATGTTTCATCTACTTGTTACTAAGCAGGAAACAAAAATGTTGATTCAATTCGAAAGAAATTTCCAAATACTACGAAAAGGTGATCATATGTCATAGGAATACTGATGCAGAAATAAATCGTGCAGCACTATTAAACGTCCATTTTATTCAGCTCTTACATGGGATTGACTTTCATCTGCGTCTAAAATGCTCTTGTGGACACTTTCTAAGAAAGTACAGCATTTGATTAAATTTTCCCTGTTCTTTTCAGAAATTAATGTGCGCTCGCTTGAAATGATGAAAACAGTACAATGTAAGAAGGAAACTATTATGCGTACACTTAATACAAGTCATCAAAACTCAATGGAAATGAAAACCACTGCATTATAACATCAAATATATGTCAGGTCCACACAACACCGATGTTGTAACAACATTAACTGATAAACAGGAAGTTCTGACCGACTTTAGGCTGCAAAAATTCATCGCGGGACAATCGCCCTTGCGTGTCCAATTATTATGAGACAAGAATTCCTATTTGAAGTTTGCTGTCTGGGGATCATTGGGATTAGCTGAGGTCGTCTCAGTTTATACTACATGCAGTTGACTCAGTGTGTTCCTATTCAAATTTGGTGCATGTTTCAGGTTTTTAGAATTTCAGTTCGCTATTAGAGTTCTTGTTATTTATTTGGTAACTAATAATTATTCTATGGCTGATTATCAGTCTCACGGTGCAACGCTTTCGAATTCTATTTCGTTGTTTCATTTGCTGCTCCTAACATGTCGAAATAATTGTCAAAAGGCTATCTGGGTCGTACGTACTCGAAAATTGTTCATTATATGCTAAAAATCTATTAAAACAAATGTTACAAATTCTCAGTGTTATGCGAGCTTACGCGAGCCATTGGGTAGTAAGTGGAACATTGATTGCATTCTGTTTGTTACTTTGCTCGAATTTATGATTGGTAATTAATTTAATATGCTCTTTGAACATCTATTTGTGGCTTAAAACTTGTGCTTATAAGTGATATGTTCACGAACATTTAATGAAAATTTTGCTTGGTTTTCGAATCTATGAAGCCATGTACACTTAATTATCATAATTTATGGCGTTTATTTTTTGTGTGAATGTTCTGTGAACATATTATTTCACTCATTGTAGTTTAATAAGAGTTGTGTGAGTGACCCTATAATTTATGTCTTATAACGTCTGACTTCGTCTTATTTGAAAATTATTTTCTAACTCCATGTACAAATGCAAACACGAAGGTCGGCCAAATAGTTTTATCTAACCGGATTAAAAGGACAACTGATTTACGAGGCACAAGAGCTGAATTTTTTGCCATCAGCCTACAGATGTTTCCAGACTCGAATTGATCCCTAACTTGAGATGACTGAATAATTGATCTCACACGACCACTTGGGGGCCCCTCTGCTCGTTCAGGATGTTTGATGTTCCCCTCTGATGAAATAAAAATACACGGTGGTTAGGCTATTGATGTCCTCGTCGCATGCTTGGGGCTCAGCCTAAGATAAATGATGAGTTTTTCTGAGGGTTTCTCTTCTGTTGCATGCAGAAGTGAAGATTAACTTTCTTAGTTTGCTTGTTCAAGTGATCGTAGCGTGCTTGGTAACTCCATTCTATCTTGAGTAATTAGCTCCACCCCTGTCGGACTTTATAAAATCTATGAATAGTGCCACAGTGGTTCGAGAATTATCTATCAAACCACTATCTTATAAGGATGCTTAAGAATTACAACGTTCCCTTTAATACTCAACGATTTAAGCATTTTGCAAGGATATATTCTTAGTTTATTTGTGTTTTATATTTTAAAGAGTGATTTCCTTTCAACATTTCCAGATACAAGATATCAATGTACGCGGAATCGTCCTAATCGCAATGAGAGTGTGATGGTCCAAGCCTTTTAAAAAGTTTAAAATCCTTGAATGATCAATTGACCTCAAACTTAACGCGAGCAAAACACAGTGGAGTATTTTTGTCTCCAAAGATGCATTTAGGAAAATACCTACATTGAGTCTGACTTTTAAAAATTATATAATTGAACTAGAAAGTGATAAAAATTAGACGTATAATTTGATCAAAACATGTTTTTTCATACCATGTTGAAAAAATATGCAACACACTCAATGAAACCGTGTCTTTTTTTATTTCGGAAGGCATATGGTTGACAAGAAAACTCTGTTATTACCATTCTGTCTCGATTGGTATGGCGTTTTAACTACTACAGTGCAATCGGCAGAGATTCACGTAAATTTATTCAAAAACAGTTATAAGAATATATGAACATTCAACCAAGGTTGTATGGACAAGAGAATTCAGTAAAAGTGTACATTCATAAAGACTCGTATGTTCTCCGCTCTGCGTAGATCTCCATGAAAGTAATTAATGTACAATCTGAAAAATATATGTAACCGCCACTTTGAACAAAAAGCCAAATCAGAAAAATTATGTTCTATAAAACTACTGTTCATCTCACCCTGAGCGAAAAACCCTGTCTCTCTCAGATGCCTTACATCCTTCACCTATACCTTTATTATTCTATTCTTCATGACTACCCAATATACTTGTATTAAATCGGTTGTTCGTTACATCACACTTGGTACAGATTGTGCCCATTTTTCTATAAGCTTTGTAACTTTCATACAACATGTCCAGCAAAATTTGTTAAATCATAACTACACCCAAGTTGTATTTACTAAAACGATACTATTGTTAACCAATACTATCGTAGATATAGGTCTTAAAAACGCTGCATCACCCAATACTTCACCAATTTACACCTATAACATTGAGCATTTACACGTTTCTGTGATGGAAATATACCGCTGTTTTCATTTTCTAACTTGATTGCTAAAGTCAACTTTAATTCTTTCTCCGTTGCTTTCCAACTTTGTGTAACTTACTTACATCGCTGCAATTTTTTTCTAAATCGTCTAGAATTGTGAATAACATATTTACTTCTATCAGCATATTCTAGTTTTAAAATATTAATAATGATGTTCTTAATTCATATATTTGAATGCATACAAGTACGTGGATTTACTTGTACATGTTTGTGTACGGAAAGTTAGGTTTGTAAAAACTAGTCAACATTTTCATGAGCTTACGATCTTTTATGTTGACCAGTTATTTTTCAACAATATCGGTTTTTAAATACAATCGTGAAGCTCATGTGTCCATGTTAGTTAATATTTTAAATCAGTTTGAGGGAAACCCTTTTAAATTTTATTCACTTCAACTCTATTTGGATCTGCTAATGTTTCAATCTGGATAATTTGAAAGCCTTACAGAGGCTTTCTCTCAAGCGTAACTTTGGATATTATTAAGTGTAATGAACTTTTCATTTAATCACTATGATAATTTAAAGTTGGACGATTATCTTCATCTTGCTGAACGACTGGCTAAGAAATTTAATATATTAAAATGTTGAATTTCAACCTTTGTCCCATTTTTAATCTTAAGATTTTAGCCTTACTGTTAAAACTCGCACTATAACATACGCTGTATGTGACTTTCCAGTACAATTTATTTTTTTATTTCTTTTGTGTGTTACGGGGGCAAATATCGTGGGTGGTCACTAACATATCCTAGAGCTGAGCTCCGAGGTTGTCGTTGTAACATTCCCTTTTCTTATCGAGGCATGGATCGCAAATAGTTATTTCTTTTACCATAAAAAATCTTGGCCTGCTGGAGAATGCACTTGCAGGAATTAGCTCGTTTATTCTAGTCTCAATAATCTTATAGGAGAAACAACAGTTGCAGTTGGTGCAGTTTTTATAAATGACAGTAATAAGTAACGAAGATAACAAAGGTCTAAATCATTATAATAATGACAAACTCTATTAATAAACTCTCGCATTCTGCGTCCCCACTGTCACTGTAAATGGATGGAAACTCAAGACTCTCAGTTTTATATCTTCTTCAGAAGTTCTTCGAGCTGCACAGCAGCCAGTGTAAGCCAATAGCTGGGCTCAGGTTACACCTTGAAACATCTTACCGCAGTAGTTGTTTTACAGACACAATGCGGAATTTTGACTGATGATTCGTTCCAATTATTGCATTCTACTGCACTCTTAGATGCTACTCATTAGTAAGGCGGAACAGATATTTTTTTCAGTTTGTGAAGTTTGAGCCGTATATTAAATGACAAAAATTAAATAAGTCTGTTTCCTAGTACTTTAGAATAAAAATTATATAAATTGGTCGTGCTGTTTCCTTCTTTAACTGTTTGGCCAGACATAGGAAGCATGGAGAACTTTCTTCTTTGGTAACGTAAGGTAAAGTTTCTTCTTTGGTAAGGTACGTCAGGAGATGTAATTTATGAGCAAACCTTACCCACATACAGTATGTATGAAACTTATGATGCACCTCTACGTATATCTGACTTGGCATACAAAAAAGAGAGTGAAAGTGTTCAAACTCGAAGTTACTAGTTAAAATCGAAGTTACGAAGTGAAAGTACTTGACTTTAGGAAAATAGGTAAATATCTACTGGTCATATGTAGTTTATGACGGGAGAAAGCGTATCTACATATGTATATAATCGACTATGTATCTCCATCTTGCTCTATCTGTGTGTGTCCGTCCCATTACTTCCTATCTATTACTGAAGAAAAATTATTGAACTGAAATCAGAACTGGTATACATGTATTACAAGCATTGTATTCTGGATACCAAAGGCACTGGATCACTAAAAAACACGCCATTTGTTCCCTTATTAACTTTCTTCTCTTACACGGCTATGTTATCGTCAGGTAAGATACAAAATGAAAGTTCTGTATAAATTAAAGAAAAATATTTTGATTCTGATGGTACCACGGGTGAAACTGAAAACTTTTATTTATTTCATAGATCCTTAATTTTCTTACTTTTGAATCAATGAATTTTAACGGGTACTATCTGGGCCACGTTATCGTTCGATAAGATGCACAATGGAAGTCCTGTATATATTAATGAAAAACATTCATTTTAAACACAATAATTCGTCGTAAATTTTCGATGCATTTATCTTTATAAAAATTTCAAATTAGTCAAATCTAAATCGTTGAATTTCCACGGGATCTGGCTAGTTCTATAAGAAAACCAGAGTTTGCATCACCCTCACCCTCACGTCAGCCCTAAATTCCACAAACGTGTCAACTTGAGAAAACTACACTACATATCAAGAAACGCACCTGAAAGTTCTAGTCTTCTTTAGTAAGATAGCGTATACTACCCACAAAAACGTAACTTACTAACGCTGAAAACGAGCAGAAATTCGCGGTATTTTTTCAGTAAGTTTTCCTCCACAGCAAAAATGAACGAATAAGGCTTTCGGTTGAGAAATGATATTTTTCCTGGGAACTTTCAGTACCGGAAAGAAGACATTTTTCTCCACAGCTGCTTTTGTTTTCGACCCGAAAATTGTGTTGACATTTTTGCACAAACTTGCCAGTATTGGACTGCGCAACATACCTCTGCTTCACACGAACACTAGCTTAGGTAGTTACTGTAGCTAGCATACTGTAGTTACATTTAAAATAATATTATTTGGTTCAAAAAATTGTGCTTGTTTTCATCGTAGCCGCATAAATAATTTGTTTTCACTCGGACTCATTAGTATTAATCGGTTCGTTATCACATTATAAAATTACAACACGTTTAAAAGTATTTTTTACTCGCAACTGCTTGTATACTAATGTATTCGGAAATTTGTGAATGAATAATAGGTATTTTTTCTGAAGTTGAAATTCAATTAATTTGCTTCATTTACATGCGTCACAAGCGGAAATGCTGATGCCCCAAAGAAAAGTTAAATTCTTCCTGATGATTCCGGCGTACCGATCTCGTGACAAGTACGCTTGATTACGATCAAAATTTTTGCTGATGAAATTATTTAGTGGATGCTTAATTCGCAAAGCATTTCTGAGCATTTCGAGAAGTGTTTGTGTTCAATTACTCATTAATTAACGCTACGTGGTCTTTGCATTTCAAGATTTCAAGAACCGAGCTACAAAATAAAGAATAAGCATCAATCAATATCATCAATTCCTTTTCAGCGCATTCAAGACTGTGTACACAGGTGAAGGTTGCAGTAGGAATGTGGCATTAATTTTGACATGTTAAAGCAAGATGTGGAACTACGAGACAGTGTTTGAATTCGTGGCGCTATGAATTTCATATAGATCTCTATCGATAGTGATCACATAAGCCTACTAAAAGTATTTTATAACTATTGCTGCGACACAAACGACTTCATCTAATGTTGTAACAAACGTCGTTTCCTACTACATTACTTGGAGGGAGGGCTTCAACAAAGGGCGATCCATGAAAGTGCTGCCACTCCTGTCTTATTATCGTCTTAACTCACTTTCCTATTGGCACTTGTTTTTATCTCGATGACTTCACAAGCAATCAAGTTCTTGAGTGGACTGCTGTCGATCTTCCTCTTGACTTACTTCAGCGAGAAAAATTCTAAAAGCTGGGATAATGTCTAAAAATATGAAAAGTAGATCAGTTCATCACCATGAATTATTGCGAATATTTTGTCGGTGAATAGACGTATCAGTTCCCTGTATTATTTGTTACACGGATTTGTAGAGGAGTGTTTCATTACTTTCATAAATAATATGATTTACTCACAAACCTTGCTCACACATATGTTTAAAATTCAATCAGCTTGTGCTAAAGACTATTTAAACACATTTCTGCTACACACTCATGTTTTTCCTGCTCACTAGCGTTTAATCACTTCTCGTTAAGAGGAGCTTTTCAAAAGCGGGAGCGTAAATCTGCCGTAAATCTGTCCAGCGCTTCACACAAGTTTCCATGAATCACGGATTTTTTAGGTCGCTCGCGAGAGTCTATCCTCATCACTCTGGTGTCAAGGGAGGATTGCTCTTGGAATCCATGATGTATCTTAGCTTTTATTCATGGATTCTAGTCTCGATTCATAAATCTTTGCCTTCAGAAGTATACGTTCATCTTCCGATAGCGAAGATGAATTGTATGGCCCCCTATCTTCCTTGTTCTGATTTAAAAGTAGGGCTGGTTAGTATAGTATCAAATACTGTTCATCTTTGCGAATGTTATCAGCAATCGTAATGGTTCAGCTGACAAAATAGTTTGCATTGTTTTCAATTATTCTGCTAAATTGGTACTGAATGCAACATGTTTTTCAAAGATACGATTTAAAGTGGTTACAGAACAAATATTGTTTGATTTTATGACTTATAGTTCACATACACGTCTAGCATAGTAGCTTTTCTATTGTTACGATAAAAGATTTGTCTCAGAAATTATTGCAAAAGAAAATGGTTTGTGTTCTTTGAATAGGCACACAACTTTTGATGTGTTAAAAGCTACATGATTGTTTCGGAAAATTTTACCTTTAGTATTAAAGTGTGCACTGTGAAAACTATTCGAATATTTTGTCATGAAATGTAAAGCTATTTTATTAACTGTCTGAATGGCATGACACATGCGTTGCGTGTGTATTGGAAGCAAAATTTCTCGGTGCAGCTCCATCAGTAAAACTGTTCAAGTTCCAGGGTGACGTGTAGTTGAAGCAACCTTTTATTATTCACTATAATTCTCAGCATTTACACCTCTTACAATATTCAAGAGATTTTTGTATTGCTTTTCTGCGAACGCGATGTTTTGAAATGCTTTAACTGTGATGGTCGTGTTGTAGTTTACATACTTCTTGCTCCTTGACTTCGGTGAATATCACAAGGGGCCAAGAATGCGCATGCGCGGTGTCTGCGTACAGTGCTGTTGTGAAAAGTTTGATTTATCATATTAAATGGTATTTGCAATTGATTTGGCTGACTTTATCACAGCATCAGTTCTGTTAAATAATTGAACTACTGACAACTTTTTTTAGAATTGGTACAATGATATATTAGGAGATAAGTTATGGAATAAAATATGCGAATACCCTGGCTGTTCCAGTAAATTGATTGCTGATTTGGTCCTCTGAATACTCGATTTCATCCCCTTTAATCCCCTGAAATCCGACTCTGACTCTTTCATATTAAATTCGCGTTGTTAAATTTGTAACACGGTCAAGTTCAGCACCTCACAGATCGGAAACCTGATTCATGCTCTCTACTGAGGCCTGCCAATATCATAGTAGTATCTGCCTTCGACTCGGGAACCTTAAGCGGTTCAGGGGTTGTTTCCCATGTTATTCAACATTTATTTGAAGTTAAAAACACTAAATTACTTTATTTGCTTTAATGAAACCTTTTACCATTTATTTGTAGTTGATGTCGTGAAGACCCTGAATGAAGTGCAGTAAAATTCGCTCAATTCTATTCATTAACCCATTCGCTGCGCTTGACTGAAATCCTTAGTCATGAAATAGTTACAGGCTCACAGAGTTCCGCAGCGAAAGGGTTAATTCTGCCTCGATGTTACGTATATGATCTTCATTTTTGAATTTACATTCTACTATTTTTTGTTAAGTTACCACAATTTTGTAAGACGTCACAAAACTTTTCACCAAAACGATTTTTTAAAATGAAACGGGTATTTTGGGAAGCATTGAATGTTGAGGCATTTCGGGACGCTTTCGAAGTGTAAAAATATTTTACATGAACGAATTTTTTTGTGTGGATTTGTGCTCACATGAGCTTTTTTAGGATTTAGTTCATGAATAGCCAACATTCTTATACTTGGGGGTTGTATCGTAGGAACGTGACTCACCAGAACAGGATAAAGAGGCACGATCCACTAAATATTTCTTGCGTTTCTGGAGCAAATTCGGTGCCTAAAGCGTGCCCTCTGAAATGTTCTTGATGAGTACGTTATTTTTCACTAATTTCAAAAATGTTACCATTTCTAATTTTCTTCGTCAATTTCTTTGTCAAGAATAAATTCTGAAGTTCATAATGAATCGCTAAATTTACAAAATTGAAAAGACTGGTGTTTGAGAGGGATTTATTTAACCCGTGACCCTCTGTACTTAATAAGTTTTCAAACCCATTAACAAATTTGAAATAAAACGGAATGTAAAGTTTTATTCTGTGGATTGAAAATAAACCACTCAATAGTAACCTCGTTAAAATATGTCATCAATTATAGGCAAAACATGAACTTTACCAACCTTTTAAATATAATGCAGTTAAGGAACAGCTCCTTTATTACTAAACCTAAAGGAACTTCTAAAGGTGCTGTACGAACTCGAAATTCTTTTATCGCCGTCTCAACCGTTTCAGCGTCATTGGCAAGTATGCAGACAGGTAAACAATCCTCTGGTGTCTAAACGATTTATAATGTAATACACTCAGTGAAGTATACAGAAGAGCTGTCTTTTAGTGTACCTTTAGGACTACAGTGAGCGCTCCTTCGTGGTTACGTGTAATTTTTGGGTTCATCTCGGAAGGGACGCCGATGATGTTTGTCCTTGTCAACATTCTTGAAAATTTAGCACTCTCCAAAAGCATGCGGAGCGGAATACGCTGCGGTGCTGACAGAAATTCTTCATGGGTTAACTTTCTTGCCCTTATCTCTTTTTCCTGTCGCCGTTAAAGCAAGAGGTTGATAAACTGCACAACCAGTCTAATGTATGCATGAGTGTCTTTTCTGGTTTTTCCTGCGTTTTTTACCTTTTCATGTCGTGGAAGTGTTTGTGCTGCGTAGTTTGCAAACTGTAGATGCCTTTGCTCACCAAGGTAGTACTCGTAAACTTTGTCCTGACATTGCTATTCCTTTTAAACTTTAACGAGGCTTCACTCTAATGATAGTGTTAATTGAGCTGAAAATGAATTAATGCCTCGGATATACTGTTGATAGTATTATTACTCAAATTGGTTTGTAGTAAACTCAACTTTTCACAAGTTGATAAACAATAGGGACGATTGTATTGGATTTGTCCAAACACTGTGGTCTTATCTTTATGTAAACTCTCGTATTCAAACGTGGGCTCCAATCTTATTGGCATTTCTATTCTCATATGCTAATGCATTCAGGCTAAACCAAGCTTTTCATAAATGATTTTTAGTTTCCTCTTTTGAATGTGGCTCATATTTCCTCCAATAACACCTAAGCTGCGCGACGTGCTCGTAGCTTCATATTAGTAGCTCTGTGGCTCGGCCTTCCAGCGTTGTCGCACTGCTAGCTCATCTCCTTTAAAAAGCCATTCATGTCATGCTAAACTGTTCACAACTCGGACGCGCAAGGCGCTAATTCCTAAGGATCTTAGCGCAAACGACTCCCAGCTCCCGAAACCTCCCAACATTTTCTACTGGGATCTCTGGTCCGTATAAAAGGTCAATTGCGCTTGACCTTCGCGAATTCCCCTGTTTACTTAATCTCATGACTGTTGTCCTTGTTTGCCTTGTTGAAAGATATTTATTGGCTCACTGTGGTCCATGGTGAAGATTTGTAAGGATTGGCGAGAAGACTAGCATCTTTTGTATCCTTACCCACAACTCTGTTTCTCCTTTGACCCTCACGAATGCATTTGCACGTGCCAGCCCTGCAAAGAATAACATTTCTGGGTAACGCAGTATTTTGAATCCCGAGGATCTTAGGAGAATGCATAGGCTCATTGCTTATGATCTTGGCTGGTCAGTTGGATAAGGAAGACATAGCCCTGGCAGCCACATCTGAGCCTCTGCCGCTAGATGTTAAAGGTCTCCTGACCTCGAATGTTTTTTTTCACTGTGGGTGGCAATTATGCAGTATCCTATCATCAACTGATGCGTGGCATCTCATATGTCACCTTGTTCTAATACCTCAAATTAACATGATGCCTAATAATTTCTGCTTCTAAGTCAGCTTCAGTTTTCATCCTTAAAATTTATTACGGAATGTATCGTAATTATACAAATCGTAAATCGAATTTAAAACTTCGACGAATGATTCTTTAGGTTACCTTTAGGGACTTCGCGCCCTTCGTGAGATTTATACAAAAAATTTACGAGGTCCTCACTAGGGGTTTCTCGTGTCTTTACTCATTAGCATATGCCAATGGAATTTATATTGCTCAGAAGTACCTGCAGTTGTCCAAATCTGAAGCAGCAAAAGGAGGAAAATTTTCTCACTGTGTCTAAGATAGGCAGCCTAAGATTTCTCCTATTTCTCAATTTTATTGCCGTGTGGTGTTATAAACTTCTGTTCACGACTAGCAGCACCACGCTTTCATGTTCTCATTCCACATTTCTCCTTTTTCACATCTTCATTATGCTTGTACGAGTATTGCAATGCATGTACCTGCAAAATGGGAAAAATTTGCTCCTATGTAGTGGCATTTGAATTAAATTTTTTCTATAGTCTGTAGTTTGGATTGCTTGGATCGAAGACAAATGTAGTAAAACCTGTTATTTTATGATATCAAAATATAAAAGGAATAGGAGCTTCCATTGCAATAAAGCGTTAGATTTCGTATTGAATGCCATCGCTAGAACAGTGAATTTCTCTTCAAAGACACAAGATGATACACAACCCTTGAAACTCGATCACTGACTTACACACTGACTATCCTGCTCCACATCCTTCAAAATTATTCTACTCCTGAAAGACGGTATCAATTTGCAGGAGATAGTTAAGATCTGTTATCGTTTGTAGAAGCTCTGGATCGCAGCGAAGTGATCACTTCGCTCCAGATAGTTGAGGGCCTCCAGCAGCCTTTGCTCTGATGCCTGACAAATTGCTCGAGGCTCTTGAAACTGCGGAGCTCGTAGAGACTTGGATGCATCATTTCCTTGTCTAGCCGTCGATCTGGTGTGTTGTCCCTACAGGCGGTTTCGTGTATGTGTTGTTAAATTATGCGATCTGTTGTGTCCGAAAGGCACTGTAACAATTTCGTGACCTTTGCTTTAATCGATGAATCTATGTATGTCGATAGTCGATAGACATGAACTCTTCGAGTTGAAAGTTACAAACACAGAGTTAATTTGGCGGCTGCGAATAAGCCAAGTTCTGCAAGCAAGTAGTCCCAACGATAGTCTTGAATAGTTTCTGTGCTCAAAGGAACGAACTGGAATTTTTGTCTCAGAGTCGTATTGATAAACTTTGTATTCTTGGTCACGATGTTTTTTTTTCGTATTGCTCTTAAACAGAGTGTCGCTTTGGTTATAGCGGGTATTGCGATAAAACTGAAGATAGACTCTGATTACAATAGTTTGAGTATGAGAAAATATCATACCGCGAGCATATATCAAATGTCTGCCTATTTCTACACCGAATGAATTGAACGATTCCTATCGTAGACAAAATTGGTAATTTGTGAAGCATAAATGAAAATGTGTTGTGACATTTGCGAAGTACCGCCTTTTCCGTAGTCAACGTTTTTTCATGTTTTTATTTGTTGGATTCTTTTATTCATGCTGTATACCCAGAGAAGGGAATGTTTTTAAATGTAGTTGTAACTTCTTTACTTTTGTAAAACTTTCCAACTGTTCTGGGCATCTGGTTTTGATTTGTAGCTTCACATCTTTATGTCGAGCAGAGTTTGGCCGAGTTTTTAGTCAGGACGCTGCAGCAGAACTTCATGCATCTCAAATTAGGGAAGAATCTTCAGAGTCCATGCCACTGAATCACAGTTTCGAATTATGCACTTCAACCGTGAAACTAGAAAGAGCCTCACGTGTTTGTATGAACGCCGTCATTTGATAGCGTGTGCAAAGATCATTTTCCTCTCAAAACCGCTGTTGCTCATCAGTTTGTCTCCAATTATTGCAATGTGTTCAGGGTAGTTTCGTTAATGATGTTTTGTATAAAATCTGATTGCCATGAGCTGCTTCCAATGACGTATACACATCAGCAATAAGGAGTTTCATTGTACAAGTTAACTTCAATCTAGTAAATTATGTCTCTGGCTTGAAAGTATAATTTAAAAGATTGAAGTTGACCTTTATAATAAAAATCTTAATGATACTAACTTAACAGAAACTCATTAATACGTTGACTCCGAAGTGGTACGTATGTGTACCACTTAGGCTAGGTTCTGTAATTTTTTCAGATGCTTCTAGTGACTATGCGTACAAAGTGAAGATTTACACCAATCAGGCAATCGGAGGCAACGTGTCAAATTGAAATTTTTCTCATTTGTCAAACTTAATTCAAATTTTTAAAAAATCATATTGTATTTATCATTTTCAGGAGAAATATGGCAGTATAGCATATTCGTATAATATTTCTTCATCTACAGTGCAGAATTTAGTGTTCTTTAGTAGCTGGAAATGCTATTGTAACATAAGTAACTTTATTTGTACATAGTTTAGTATGCATGCATGACATATTTATTGAAAAATTATTTCTCGCTTACGCTAGTGCTTTGAAATTCTCGTGTTTTAAGATTGCTAATGTGTTTTATAATTTAATTTCTATTGCTTTTCAGATACCTTTTCCTCTAGTAACTCCCAGCAGAATCATCTCGTGTTTTAATCTGTGTAGCTGTAAAGCAAAAATCTCACCATATGGGCGTGAATTTTTATCCTCCGCTTCGGCAGAACTTTGGTGATAATTCGTGATCTTATCCATAGTTTCTTATCAACAACTTTAGAACTTAGCCACTGTATTGAGCCAGTCGTTGTCAGTTTTACGGCCAAGTGCAGTAGCTGTGATCAGTATTACGACCAACTGCTGCAGTTGCTATCAGTTTAACGGTTAACTGCTGCAGTTCTCGTCAGTTTAACGGCCAACTGCTGCAGCTGTGATCACTTTCGTTGTCAACTAGTATGGAACACTGTAGATACTATTAACTTTATGGTGGACTGCTACAGTTGCCAGTTTTATTTTGAAGCATAGTGACTCCCAGCCTAACTTTTGTAAAAGTAAACTTCAAACCTAACTTCAAATGGAACTGTGTGGACATCAATTACAGGTGTGGTTGTGCTGCTGCGGCAGTCTAGTAATTTTCAGCTAGTAACTGCAGAGTAGTAGTTCTGACTGCTCAACGACGAAGCTGCAGTTTTGCCGCTGATGGCATTGGTAATGCAGTTTTTGTGCAGTTTGGCAACGAGGCAGTTTGAATGAGTTTCCTTTTTAGCAGCTTCACTCGTCATCGGTCTCTTGGTGGAACTTACTTCAAGAAGAGCTAACTGCGGCCGTCCATCTCCGTTTCCGACTTTACTACGATTGTGAATGCCTCTTTGAAATCCCTCCATGTAATCGCCTTAAAGCTTTAACATTACGGCAGTCCTCCTGACTAAACTTCCGCTTGTTTTTAGTATTGTCTAAGCAAAGCTTCCTTTAACGCATGACATCGAGCTTCGTAGTGCTACGTACGTTTTAAGGAAAGAAATGAAGTGCAATAGAAAAATATTCTCTTTCTTTTATGTAGCCGCGTTTTGGTGTAATTGACGCTAGCTTCTCCTTCTTGTTCCTACTTTTTCTACGCTATTCTCTAAAACTGTTTCATGTGCCGCTTATATGTCGGGAGAAAAACAGTTAAGGGAGAATAGTATGCTTCATCAAGTCTTGAACTGGAAAACAACAGTGAAATCTTTTTAAAATAAAATCTAGGTGCTCCAGAGTTTTGATCTTCTCTTGGATTTACGAACAATGATCTTTCGACATCGATTTGATATTGTTAGCTCTCTGATTCTGAGCTTAGAAATTTAGTTGCGGTCTTCCATATTCCTTTCTTGAGTTGTACTGATTCAATGTTTTGGCTCGCCAAAGTTGTAAAAACTGAGATGGAACTCTCAGGGTGTTGC
Organism: Trinorchestia longiramus; assembly: GCA_006783055.1. NCBI lineage: Eukaryota > Metazoa > Arthropoda > Malacostraca > Amphipoda > Talitridae > Trinorchestia > Trinorchestia longiramus. The sequence goes on along the minus strand of VCRD01001044.1, from coordinate 1,660 downwards.
AGAAGCGACTAGGAAGCTAGAATTTAATATTTAGTGCTGAAGAAATCATTGCATTGAAATGGTCATCAACTGCAAGTTTGCAAATCCAGTCTGAATTCTGGTAGTACGCAGAGGAGTCGCTTGTTGAAAAGTCGTGTTTAGTTCATTCGAAGTATTTTTAATGCTTCTGAATGAACGAATGAAAATAGACTACCCTTGGAAGTCAGCAAGTGTTCTTTCGGTTTGAAAACATCGCCTTGCCTCCTGGATATAAGTTGGACATTGATTCTCTGCGGTCAATTTAAAGGTATCTTGTCATCAAAGATATAACGTGGTCTGCTGAAACTTGGAAACCAATAAGAGCTGGATTCTGAACTTATGTGCTGAAACTAAAATTGAATATACGTCATGCATGACTACAAGAAGCTTTAAAAGAATCCCGAAGGTGTTGACTAGGGAAAAATTCTACCTTTCTTGAATAGCAATAAGACAAAGCGCACAACTCGGGTACATCATCTTTGACTCCGTGTTCATCGTCACTGTAAAGTGAATACTCTTTAGGTTATCTTACTTAGTGTTACAGTGGTATAGAAGCGGATGCTGAACAGTTTCAATATGGATCCAAACTTGACTTTAAACTCCTTCACGGAGGCGGACACCAAGAGCACCTTCCTGGACACAGCGAGCAGCGAGCTCGATGTGAGAGTGTCCAGCGTAGTGCTGTGCTCTCTAGGCTCGCCTCAGGAATCGGACACACAGAGCCTCTATCGGTGGGTACCCTTGTCTCTTTAGTACTCCAGTTGCCTCTGAGCGCGGCTCTAAGTCTTCTAATGAACTCTCTTTTGGCAGAGACGCGTATTTTACTTTATTCAGTAACAACTCTGACTCGAGTTCTGGTAAGCTTTGCTGTATTCAATGATACTTTATCTTCGCCTTTAGTGCTTAAATTTTAATTCAATTAACTACGATGACACATGGTTTATTGATGATGTGTTTTTCATAATATATTCACTTCGAAACTGGTCTTGTACACTGAATCCGCGCGGTTTTTATTTTTATTTTTTGGTCGCCAACATGAAACCCTGAACTTAACTTATAAAAGTTTATTATGAACTTGGATTTAACTTTGAATTAAATATGATATACTCGTCCTAGTAATACTTTTTCATTCTGGGTCCCATTTCTTTCTAAAAATTTCAGAGCCTAATATTTGCTTGAATTATGATTGATATTGAGCGATATTAATGCTAAAGACACGTCTAATAATTCTATTATTTGTTCCTTGTCAACATGGGCAGACCCTGCCCTACTTTCTGTAAATTTATTCAGCTTAAGAAGGGAACGAAATGGTTTTCTTTTCTTTTAAATACTTGTGAACGTTTCTATTTAACAAGGGCCGAATTTAATCTCTGGTAGTCATCATAGTGAATTCATATTATTATTGTACTTTTTGTTATGTACAGTAATAATTAGAAGACCTCACGTGAGGGACCTGGCGATACGAGCATTAGTTCACTTGGTTTCATTTTGACGCAACATAGCACCTAGTTTTACTCTGACGCAACACCTCACCTAGTTATACTTTGACGCAACACCTCACCTAGTTATACTCTGACGCAACACCTCACCTAGTTATACTCTGACGCAACACCTCACCTAGTTATACTTTGACGCAACACCT
>VCRD01001043.1:151428-173247 GCA_006783055.1 Trinorchestia longiramus | reverse complement strand
TTTCCCCCCTTCTTATCCTTTTTTCCCCCCTTCTTATCCTTTTTTCCCCCCTTCTTATCCCTTATTTGTTCTAGGGTTGAAATTAAAAATGTACCGTTTAGGCGACCTTATGCCCGAGTATCAGCGTTGATCAATTCTTATTTCTTCGTATTTCTTCAGCCTTAATTTTATAAAAAGCATGTCGTCTTGTCAAGTATCTCATAAACAGTACATTTTGGATTGTCTTTTAGCCATTAGTACTCACATTTGTAATCGAAATTCTGACGTGAGTATTCAGAATAATTTTGGAATGATTGTTTCAGTATTCATGGCGGAGCAAGGCGTCGAGTGCGTGAAGGAACACAAGCACAACATCAGGACTTGCATTGAAGAGCGTGTCCCCAGCGTCAAGACCAGCATGGACGATCCTGACTCTCTCAGTCTTGACTCTGTGATAATCAACGAGCAGCAGTGCGAGTAAGATGGTCAGAGTAGTGGTGTGAGTTGGTCAGGATGAGGGTAGTGGTGTGAGCGAGTTGGTCAGGATGAGGGTAGTGGTGTGAGCGAGTTGGTCAGGATGAGGGTAGTGGTGTGAGTTGGTCCACTTAACTGTTTTTTTTGTTTGGATACAATGATAGCACTAATGTGACAATTTATACACTTTCAGATGTTCAAATGTGATTACAATTGAGTTCACAGTATGAGCAACTTCAGCAGCCGTTAGTCATAAAAATGATGTTCTCCAGCACCCGATAGAGCGTTCGCTCATCTTCGCCCTAGAAAGTGGTTGGTATAGTATCACTGATACGGAGTTCTATTGGCCATTGCATTAAACTTGATGCTGCTTCTCCACTGCACTAGATACTAACTTCTGAGACAATAATTTATTGCTTGTTCACGGGTAAATGAAAACTCGAGGTCCTTTTCTTTGTTTGAATTAACTGAAACTATATTTTGGCCATATTAAAGAGGTGAGATACTGTTTTTTTCTTTTTTCCAGTTATTGGTGCTAGAAAATTGTCATAAATAGAAACTAGGAAAGATCTATTTTTTGTCATTCTGTTGTTTTCGTTGTAAAAATAAATGCAGAGAAATTCGTGGTCCTATTTCTTGAGACGATTTTCTTACAAAAAATGCCCTCAGTATAACGCTTTGGATATCCTATCTAATTGTTAATAGTGACAAGTGCCTATCTAATGCACGCGTTCGACCTTGCATATCGACACTAAACTCTTCGTGATTCGGTTATGCCGTTTTCTTTGGAAAGCATCACAGAATCTAAACGTTAGTATTTTAACGTTTATAAATTTTTCAGAAAACTGAACGCGATGCACGAGTGCATTGTTCAAGAAACGACGAAGTGTTCCGATCCAACTCCGGCCAACATCCTGGATGCCCTCATCGTGCAGATGCTAAAGGTGACCCCGTGCTGGGGCTTCAACGCCCGTAAGGCCGAGCAACAGCAAGCAGCTGCTGCAGAGGACGTCTCCAGTGGTGCTGACAGCCTGGGCAGCCTCCTCCGTAGTTCCATCGCCAGCATCGGACCCTTTTTAACGAGCGGCTTCAGCAACATCGGTTGCGCTAGTGGCTTGGTGGGTGCCTTGTGTTTGCTTGGGATGCAGGTGCATGCCCTCCTGCTAGCAACAGTTGCCCTTTGCGGGGATTTCTTATCGTCAGTGGCAGACGCAACTTCAGGAGTGGTGTTGTCGTTTCTTGGTGTCCTGTCGTCGGCCTGGTGTGCAGTCTACGATTCTTTCCAAAGCGTCGCTGGTACATATTATGATGCTATTAAAAAAGACAATGCTGTGAAAGCCTATTTTGGTGGCGTTCAAAACATGTTTGAAGTTTATATGGGTACAAGTGTGAAAGCGTCTGTGGAGAAACTTTGTGTGCTTCTTTACTCGCAATTGAGCCTGTCTCTCGCTCTCGTCATAGTTCTGGCAGCCGTCACTGCTGCCAACTTGTTGCTGTAGGGCGAAAACCTTGTGAGTTTGCCATGTGGTTTCTGGGCCAAATAACGTATTGTCCTCGATGAAGAATAGATGTTCCCAATTTGAAAGTTATGATATATGAAAATTCATTAAGCACGTGTTTTTGAGACATATTTTGGTACACTTTACTCGTGAGTTTTGTATTCGCTTCATGATCGTTTGTAGATAATGCACCATTATTTAGGTTGCAGTTGGCCTTGTTTTATGCTCGATAGTTTAGTGGTTTTTAATTCGTCTTAAAATAGTTGATCGGTGTTGACGGTGATGTGGTACACATATGTCGATGTTGTGATAAGACCGTTTTTAAATAAAGGATTCTACTCTTGCTTAATAATTATATAATTGTATGTACTTCATGCAACATAAGGACTCAACGAGGTCATTTAGTCGTTGTGTGAACTTGTAGTTGTACTGGGAAACTTTTGCAGTATTTACAAGTAATTCAACTGAACTATTTAGGTACCTGTATTTATGAGAGTATTAGCTCTGATACATCACTCCATCATCTTCATTTCAAACCATGTCGTTTATTTTGAAGTACAAATATTTAATCAAACTATATTTTAAATCACGCGTCTGTTAGCTCTGATCTAAACTTGTGAAGTAATTGTTGCAGTGTATCGTGGATTGCACAGCCGATTCGTACACGGCTTACAGAAGTTCTTCGTCGTTTTGTTGTTGTCTTTATTTTTTTGCATTTTTCTTCCCTAGTTTAAAGCGAATAAGAGTTGTTTTTGTACGTCAATGGTAAGAATCAGGTTTGGTATTCTTCCCGTTTTTGGCTGCAATCGTCTTGCTATCTTGCTACACTTTACTGATTAAGAAGATAGTTTTTACTTGCGTCACAAATTTGTGTCCTTGGATTTAAGCATTGTAGCTCTCAAACTTCGCGAATAAGTAGCATTTTTCTAAAAGTTCTTGTGGCTGATTCCTTGTCGCAGGGATGGTTTGTTCTCATTTCGTTGGTTGCAGTTACTGTGCGTGAAGAACTGTAGGTATGAGAGCGGTCTTCAGTCGATACGCTGCCATGCTTGAGAAATGTTTTTCCGTTTCTATTTGAAAAACCGTATTGAGAATTTTGAAAGAACGTATTTTGCGTGAAAATTTTTCGTCATAAACTATAAAGACACTGACACTGGTCATTTCTTGTATGTATTGACCGTACTCAATGTCCGTATATTTAGTAGTGAAAGTTTTCTAGTTTTTATCTTTTTCCAATTTTTAAACAAAATTATTAGTCTTCGTTCAGAATGAGAATATAAAAAGCCTTTTATTTGTGCGTGTATCACGAGGGTATGGTAAACGGGTATTTATTACGGAATATGTGCGTTTTGCGCTCGATACAGTATCTACCGGACGATGGATCCAATCGCTTAATATTTAGTCCATCACCCAGTTGTGAAAGTTGAATAATCAAAATGTGTTCGTCCACTCCTAACTAATCGTTTGCGGTACGTCTTGGCCAGATTAAATTTATTAGCATTTTAATGGATTCTGCTCCACTCACGCTTATCTTATGTGGACCAGTCCAAGTAAAATGTTTTCTGAACCTGCAGGGCTTACTTCTTGTGGCGGATTAGATGTTTCATTGCGTAACAGGGCGAACTAACTAAATTTTTTCGCATGGAATGTTCTTGTGTTAGAAATATGAGTCTTTCTTCTTCTTCTTTGTTAGATCTTATGAGGAGGGAGCTGCTGATTCACGATCAAGAGCCCAAATGTTCGTAGTGAAGTAAATTTTACGGGATAAATGTCGATTCCCGTGCAAGGTTATGTGCTAGAATTCATCCAGTGATTGCAACTTAAAGTTGATATTCTTGAAACTTCTACTTGCCACCAAGCAGAACGAGAAGCTCTTATGGTCCACTGGATCTTAGGCCAGTGTTCACTGAGACCGCCGTTGAAGTACTTCGAGGATCGTTCCGAAAGTAAGTCCAAGTATTTTATTCTGCACAAAGGGATTCGAGGGATTTGCTTTTGGCACTTTGATATCTGAACCTTCACTCTCGTACTTTAAATTTATATCGCTCTTTTTTATATTGACGATGTGATAGTAAGAAATTAACCTCTATCATAGATATCCGTCAGATGCGGAGATGCTTGTAGCATTTCACTTCGAAGAACTTGAACCAGTCGACATACACCGGTGCTTGCTGAACGGACGTTAATGGAGTTGAAAATCTAACGTGTGAGTAATTTCTTGTTTTTATTTTTGTTAGAAATTTACACTCGTCAGCATGTTTTCAAAAACGTGTTTATTACAATTTGTATGTGCTGCATTTAGTTCAGCCACCCAGTGTATCTCTATACGCTGTCGTGTTAGGTGCGGAGGCGAGACTCCCGACTTCGACTAGGACTTGCATCTAATATCTCTCGCGATTCGGCCCGCTGCTCTTTATTTTCAAGCTTTTATTTTTAGTGGTGCGACCGTAGGCATTCCCAGTATATTACAATTATGGAATATTTAACCTTTAAGGAATTCATAATGAAATATTTAAGAACTATGTATAATATGTTACGTATGAGAGATCGGAAAGTATTTTTTATTTCTTCTTCGTTAGGGCATGTCTCAAGGAAGGAAATTATTATTCTAATCATTTAGTTGAACTTTTTATCTTATAAAGATTTAGGTTAATTATTTAATCTATTCGTCAGAAGCAGTGTTGTGAATTGTATCCTAGCACCGAAACGGTGGGCAGCGTACAGACGTGTCATCTAAGCAAACATCTTGTAGGGTTTTGATGTTCTCTTTCACTTCATTATGTACGCAATGTGAGACGGTGTGAAGCGAAAACGCTGCACTCATCATCTGAGAACTTGAAGTAGTGTTTTACGATACTGAAATGAGTGTTCCTGCGTATCTCAAGTGCAACATTTTTAATGTACCAAACCTCATGTTTTAGAACTCCTAAGATATCTTTATACATATAGAATAACTAAGGTTTTTAGCGACGTGTTAAATCACAACTACAGCGTGACCGGAAAGATATCGCTCTACTTATGAGACTTGCGGCGCTCACATTCCGAGTTGCGTGATCTAAGCAGCGAACTTGTTTCTATGAATAACTTGCGTGTTAAATTGAGTATTCGAATTCTAGAGAAGAGTACGAACTTCAACGCAAAAGTTCAGGTGCCTTGCTAGAAGGTAACTTCTCACTCATCTAGTCAAGTTTTAGGTGTAGGCACGAGTAAGTGTAAGAAAATGAAGCTGAATATTTTGTGTAGATTGAGTAACGTAAGTTAATGCGAATCAATCGGGATACAGTTGAAAGTCAGCGAGCAGGTTGAACAGAAACTAATTCGTTACTTATTCTGCAAGACGCACTCTTAATATCGTAAGTAATTATTTTTTTTCTGCAGGAATGTACAGCTGCAATATGTTTCATGCATGCACTGCAGACGTAAGTAGCTCAGTTGTTTAATTGAGCGACTTGAAAATTTGTTAGCGTTATTATACAAATTTCAGAAGCGGAGGTTATGAAATCCGTACATACAACGTTGACCTTGAATACATTTTAATTTTGCTGGAACATTTCTGTTATGCAACTTCAAAAGCAGACTTATGAGACACATTTTCGTACAGAAACAATTTGCATTAAATTATTGGAACTTTCACTACTCGTGTAGTGCACCAATTTAATAAATCATGCGAAAAAATACATTAAGAGTTTGTATTAACAACTGTCATCTTGAGACTAGTGAATGAAAATAGTAAGACATCTATCTTATTCTTTAACTAATCATTCAAATATGATACTATTCCCTTAAGCTTCGAAGTTACGAATAGAATTAGATATTGACCTTCTACCTACTCCATACATGGAAACACGGAACGATATCAACAGCCGTCTCTACCCTGCACGCATCCCTTAACTCAACTTGATGCATATAAAATTTAGACAAAACGCATTTCTTTGCGTGCTTAACTAGTTTTCGTAACTAGCTTTTTAGCCGAACATGAATACATTATTATTAAATCTACACTAACCTTTAAAGTTAATTGACGATGACAGGTTTTTCAACTACATGCAGACAAGAAAAAGAAAGGATGCCATGCAGGGTAAGATTAGTGAGGAATTAGCAAGGCATCCGGAAGTTCTTGCCAGCAAACTTAGCATTGGCGCCGAGCTCCTCTTCGATGCGCAGAATTTGATTGTACTTGGCGAGACGCTCGGAGCGGCATGGAGCACCTGTCTTGATCTGGCCAGTGCACAGCCCCACTACCAGATCAGCAATGAAGGTGTCCTCAGTCTCACCAGACCTGCAACAATGTCAATCCAGTTTACTGTACGAATGTTTGGAAGCGTACATGCGTATGTAGGACATGGACTGCAAGGCTCGAAAATCGTAATAAGTGAAAGTAACAATTCGCTCCCAACATGCAGTATTCACAGGGAGCCACTAAAAGCAGACTCGCACGTGTCTGTATATTGTTGTGACCAAAGCTCACGTAACCGCTGCAACCGAAAGTACCATTGCAAGCAAACTGACCTACTTCCAAAAATAAATGCGCCATCATTCCTGTTATTACTTTTAAAAGCCCTATTTTTGCTTTCAACCTTATTTTACGGTCTAGTAAAAATTAACGTCGTTCAACCTTTAACTTTGAAATGTCAAACGCAATTACTTAAAACTTTCTCGCGTTTTTTTAATGTCCAAGTGCCGTGCTAAGAAAAATTCCCTCTTGATTCACCTTTATTCTCGCAGACCGTTTCATCCATTTAACATAACAGCCACATAATCTTTAATAACTCAAATCGCCATGTCTTCCAAACAAAACGGTTTTTTCCTTTCTTCTCTACTTGTGTCAGTTGTCTCATACATTCCATCAATTTTGGTTTTTATTTTACTGGGACACGAATAAACGGAGTACATTAAATTGGCTGAGTCCCAGGAGCAGAGAATTCTTTCTCTCCGTTTAGTAATGAAATAGTAGCCTACAGTAAATCATAAATTCTAAAACCAAAACCCACTGAATTTATATCACAGATGATAGGGAGAGTAACCTAGATATACAATTCGACAACAAGCAACTTTAATTTACGGATCGTACCTGTGGGAGACCATGGTGCCCCATCCATTGCTCTTGGCAAGGAGGTGGGCGTTGATGCTCTCAGTGACGGAGCCGATCTGGTTGACCTTCAGTAGCAGACAGTTGCAGGCCTTCTTTTCGACGGCGGTGGTGATGCGCTTAGGGTTGGTCACCGTCAGGTCGTCACCCACGATCTGGATGCTTGTGCCAGACGTCATCTTGGTCCAGTTGGTCCAGTCATCCTAAGCGTATTACATAAAAATTATCTACAGGAATTCAGTGACCGCGTGAAAACTGTTTTACCACAGGCGGGGATCCTCTTTTTTTGCCCTTAATTCAACAGAGACAAAAAATACCGAATGAAATTAATCAGAGTGCAAATACTAACGCTGTAGGTTAGGTACATGGAACAGAAGCTGACCATCTGAGAAAAAATGGACTCGTAAAATAAAGAAAAAATGTAACCGACTGCAAAACTCGAAACCTCCCTGACAAACTTGTGGGTCATATGGTGATATTTCTGTGGCTAGTCGCAAGGGTTACCTCCGATGTGCGTACACTTTACACTTTTGAGATACAATAACACTGACAGGCACCAGTAGCATACCACCCCCCTTCCAGTGTTACTCGGGAATCTTGCAGTCCCTCAAACAGCGTCAAGTCCCCCAAATACGCTCATGAACAATTTTACTATGCACAGCTGCCAAGAAAGACAGCACACGGCAAACCCATAAAACTAGTAATAATATGATACAAAAGTTACAAGTCAGCTCAAACAGCATATCACCGTAGCACATCTAAATTAGGTCTTAATAAAGCGGACGCAGCGGGATTCATTTGCCCAACTCGATCTACGATAAAAAGAATGGCCATTCAAAGTAAAGACAGTTCACATGCTAGAAACTGATCAATAATCATGCCTGGTAGAAAATCCGATGATGGGGTATGAATGAACAAATGATATTACCACAACTGCTTGTACCCAACACTACAACCACATAATCGACATTTACAAACGAACAACAATAATTAACATGACAAAAAAAAACAAGAACAAGGAAAGCCTCAAGAGTCACTTTAGGTATGGACATTGAAGAGCATCACCTGGTCGAAGGGATCCTCAATGGAAGTGATGGGGAACTCCTTGCAGAAGCCAGTGTACATATCACACAGCTGTTCACCAGAGATCTTTTGCGAGCCGTCATTGTTCTCAGTCTTGAAGTCGAGGTCGTACACATTGTCGCCCTTGTAGAACTCTGAGGCCGCAACGTCCATTCCGATCTCGATCTTGCCTGTGTAGCCAGCGCGCTCAATCGCGTCCTACAATACCACACATATTAAATGTCCGCGCAATGTAGTGCTCGAAACCTACACATAACTTGCACTCTTTCAATATTTACAAGTTCTTGAGTTTTAAAATACATTAGAATATATGTATCATCCACTAGACCGTTCTTAGAATACAATCCAGTGGTCATACTTCCGAAAATTATTAATACTAGATATTCGTGCAACGATATAGACATCGCTGAATTTTACAAAGCATGCCTAGAAAAAGAAAAAATGAGGTCACAAGGCCTAAAACTTGTCTCTCTCTAAGCCAGGACAACAGTTCTACTCCTAAGGCCGCACATTAGAACTAGCCCTAAAAATAAAGTGAGTGTTTGCCGCAGCATCTGAACATCATGACCACAGCATCATCTGAGCTTCATGACTACAGCATCATGACCACAGCAGCATCTGAGCTTCATGACTACAGCAGCATCTGAGCATCATGACCACAACATCATCTGAGCATCATGACCACAACATCATCTGAGCATCATGGCCACAGCATCATCTAAGTGGTCATGATTTTAGCTTGAGAACAAAACATTATGAGAGTCACACTAAATGTGAGAAAGATCAATTTCACAATAGTTTGAGCAGAGCTGAGTCACATACTCCTTTCAAACCATGAATACAATACGAAATTTAATTAATATCAAACTATTATAAAATTGTACTGCATTAAGAATATAACTGGATTTGTCAGTATTTAACTTGCGTAGCAGCTAAAAAAAAGTTTCAGTTGAGTAGCGGATGACTTTCCAAAAGATGAAATTAACAAATGGAGTAAACACTTAGCAGATTGGTTTCATAAAAAAGACGGAAGGTACAAACTAGTAAAGTGAGCAGGTCTTACCCATGAAGGAGAAAATAGCAATATTCAATGTAAAGCCCAAGTAAAGTAAAAGAAACTCGTAGCCTACCATCGTCGTATAAGAAGTTATACAATACTGCGGTGAGTAGCAGTTACCTTGGTAAAACGTCCGAAAATCTCAATTTCCCAGCGTACGATCACGTATATATGTTCCCTTTAAAGAATAGCTGAAGATTTTAATAAACTCCATTACAGTGCCAAGTATTTTATCACATGATAATTCTCTTAAGTGAACGTCACATATACATATTACATTATTTAATTTAACGGAGTCAGAGAAAGAAAAGCTCATATCGAGTTGGGAATAGGTTCAGCCACGAATAAACCCTATGCTACCTTGACATTGGTTGGCCTCGTTAACAAAGGAAGCGTCATTAATGCTGAACAGAAAATCTAGTTCTCTTACTTCTAGGAAAAAAGGGGTAAACTTGAAACATTGCCAACATTCTAATTATCCGAGCAACTCCGACCAGCCTTCATAGCTTGTTAGCTCGCAAGAAACTGCAAATTCAGTTTTAGAACATAATTTTCAATAACAAACCTCGTAAGATATTGTGGTCATTGATAAAATCAGTTTAGTAGCCACATGGTCAAACAAGCAAATATTGCCTTGGACAATACATACTAGGAAAAATGAATAATTTGACATTGCTAACCGTGATGAGGATGAGAGCATCCTTGTTGTTAAGGATGTTGGGAGCAAAGCCTCCCTCATCACCGACAGCAGTGGCATCGAGGCCGAACTTGGACTTGATGACGGCCTTGAGATGATGGTAGATCTCTGAGCCCATGCGCATGGCTTCCGTGAAGGAGGAGGCGCCGGTTGGCAAGATCATGAACTCCTGCATGGCGAGCTTGTTGCCAGCGTGAGAGCCACCGTTGATCACGTTGAACGCAGGCACCGGCAGGATCACGTCCGGATAGTTGGCCAAGTTGGCAAGGTGTCTGCAAGAACCAGGCATTCAATATTCTATCATGTAACACAGCTGTAGGGGTTGAATTTGTATTGTCAATTGAGAAAAAATAATTTATGTTAGTGAATGGCGAGAGAACGTGTCTCTGAAAATTCTCTACTTACTTACGGCAGAGACGATTCGGAGAAAGAAAGAGAGAATAAAAAATTGAGAGAAAGAAATTAAGGGTTAAGGTTTTATTGAACACATACATAAAATATAATAAATGGTGTCCTTGAAAACATATATCTACTTTAGACAAATGCAGAGTCCATTGAAATACAGCATGCAGTCACATAACTTTTTTCAAAACGCTTTGCATTGAAAAAAGGAAGTTATGTTACTGCACTCCGTAGATATTTATTAATAGTAAAATTAAGGAACAAAAATAAATAGCTATAGAAATATCACATTATGTTATGTAGTAGATCCTGCCCGTGGTTGTTCGGTAAATAATTTGATTATTGGTGGGCACGTTAATCACAAGAATTGAACAGCCTAGAAAACTTACGATATTCCAAAAAATTGAAAGGTTATGGCATTACAGCCATCACTACTAATTCGTTTGTCGTTCATTTCATTGCTTGTATGATATGAGATAGGACCGTCACGAGCAGACAGTACTTCAATAAGTCTTTCATACTGTATAGTACAATGAACTACGCTAGTACAATACGAAAGTGAAGGGACAGGATACGGCCTGTCAAGAACAGCTGAACACAAAAATCCTTTGAGTCACTAGGACACAGTTCAATGAAGAACCAGCTATTCTTGTAGGTCTCAAAAAAAAGTTCCTACCGGAATATCGTTCAGGCCACACCAGCTTGTAATGTAAATATTAAAAGTAACACCGTAACACCTCTCCAGCAGCAGGAGCAGGTCGTGGCAGTGACCACTAAGGAATATGACGCATAAACTGAGCAACAGCTGCAACCTCCACACTTACACTGGATTATAAACACTACTTGCAACACACCTGTAAAGAGGAAGGCCGAGCTCAGCAGCACCAGCCTTACACACCGCAAGAGACACTCCAAGGATGGCGTTAGCACCCAGCTTGCTCTTGTTCTCTGTGCCGTCCAGCTTGATCATGAACTCGTCAACCTCCTTCTGCTGAGTGACCTGAAGTCGCACAAAACAAGAACAGGCAATATTTAGGATCAATTTTTAAAAAGCTACAACGACGTATGAACATTTTGTATCTCCGCCGTTTATACAGACCCTTTACTCAAGAACAGGTAAAATAAAGATGAATACAGAAAGCACAAGTACATCACGACCTCCTGCAATGAGAATATACATGAAATTGAGGTAACTCATCCATCGCAATAGTACAGCTTCCTAACGCTCTATCGAATCATAACTGGCGTTCACGCAACACTGAAGTCAAATTAAGGAATATGATGCAAGAAAACGACATTGCTCATGTATACTGTAAAAATATATACTGCGTAAAATTCTGTAGAGAATAGCAGCAATAAGTTCTGCAAAAACCCTATTCAATTAAAAATGCTACCATGTCAACTGATGTCAGACAGATCAAAACCAAGTAGGCTACTTATGCTAAGCTACTTGCATCATGGCTCTCGTACAGATGCACTAGATCTTGGCCAGCTAGGAGTAAAAAAAACTTTAGTTTGTGGCATGTGACTTGAAGTTGATATAATCATGAATATATTACTTTGAGTCCAGACTTGATGAGTTCAGGAGCAATGATATCATTGACGTTCTTGACAGCATTGAAGACACTCTTGCCATGGTAAAGCTTCTTGTCACCGTCACGCATCTCCAGCGCCTCGTGCACGCCAGTCGACGCTCCTGTGGGACATCCAAGAACAGGAGTTACAAGGTCAATAAATACAGTCCAATTATATCGGCACGAAACTCAGCCACCGGAAGAACAGATGCAAGCTTCCAAATAGTACATAATGTAAAGAGATTAGCTCACATAACTTCTGATATGTACTTCAGTCACTAAAAAACATTGACACCTCACAAAGGTGTAGTTGTCTAATGTAGATTGCAGCTTTAATGTAGAACTAGTCCCAGCCTTTAAAACAGCAAGTATCCTGTTAAGAAATATCTTCTACATTATTTGATAGGTATCAATATAAAAATGTGGGTATTAGTACTTTCCACAACTTTTTTTTCCTTTCAATCACCATAGTTGAAACACTACAGAGGTCTTCCTGCTAGCAACAAGTTTAGACACTGACCTGAGGGCACAGCAGCTCTGAAGAGGCCCTTGTCAGTGTAGAGGTCCACCTCAACTGTGGGGTTACCACGAGAGTCGAAGATAGAGCGAGCAAACACCTTGGTGACCGACATGGTGGCAGAGCTTAATGACAGGGTTCGAATTTGTCTGAAAAGAAACATTCATTTCAGCTCAAAAACACAAAATCCCATCAAGAGAGAGGTAACAAATGATCTTTAAAACTTTAATTCCACAGGTATACACTCAAAAGTATTTAGGATAAGCATGGATGATACTTATAATCAAAGAGCAGAGTACTCAATGAGCATAGTACTTAATTAGCAGGATATTCACGCTAATTTCTTGCAACCAAATCAGAACTGAGCAACTGTAGCAGCTCATCCAGTAAATGTAATATGGCACATGGAAAATCATTCAAAAAAAGCATTTATCATTAATACTTTTCAGTCATTTACATTTCTACACTAATATAAATAAGCAATTTGATAAAAAAATAGAGTGAGAACCTACCTAGACATGACTTGCAATCTCAATAGTAGTAAGAGTGATGATCATTCATCTATATGAAGTTCAAACTAAAAAAAGTCACATCAGAAGATAAATATCATGATGTAGTGCAAAAAAATTCTTAGAATAAATATTAGGAAATGCATGACAATAGGGATTTCTTACTTGGCTCCTAGTTACTATACAAGAGGTTGATATATGAGGTAAATTATTTGTTACAATATCACCCTGATACTTAGCAGTAATAAAAACAATAACAGTTTAAAAGTGAATTTGAAGTACAGAAGCTAGAAAAATGTTTTAATATGTAATAAAGTTTACAATTATTGTTCCTTCTATATTTTTTGCCATGTAGCAAAAATTAAAAATTTGTGATAGAAGTGTGATACATCTATCCAAAGGCATAACATATCATATGCAAAGATTTCATTGTTGAGGTAGAAAGCCTTCGAGTTTTAGTCCACTGCTGTTAAATTTCTTTTTTTTATGGGCATTCAATTCTGCTTACAGAAGATTCATAAAAAATTTAAAGTTGATGTAAAGACAGTACAGATTTTTACTTGCATATTCATTTCTGCAAATTCATTACATCTAAAATGATCTTTGAAAACATTGTATTCCAAACATTAAATTTATATTTTACATTAAAACTTAGTTATATTAACCAAAGTTCATCACAAATATTTGTGCCCTCTCTCTTATCAGCAACTTCACCATTTTTTTGTTCTACCTGAAACACATCCTGCCTCATCATTTCGGAAATTGACTATCAAGGAAGCTAACTTTTACCTAAGAACCGATGTGAACTAAGTTGCTTCGTACTCGATTAGAAAATATCAACTATCTCAAATTTACCCAACTGGAAGTCAGATCAAATTTCCTTAGTTCACTAGAAGAAGAAAAGAAAGTTGTTTACAATACGAACAGTTTTTACTACACAAGTCTTAGAGATTTGAACAAATATGAATTACAGTAAAAGACATGACAAATGTTATCAGATGCTGTTAGGTCTTATCTCATTCCACATTCCAGCGTTTAGCTCAAATCACAAAAACTCCACTAAAACTTTTTACTGCTCATTATAAATGTGATGATTGAGAATCATTACACTAGTTCAAGAATGAAAATAGTGAATAAAGAGAGTTGGAAGAGCACAGTCCCCTGCAATGCCGGCACCAGGAGACGGTGTCATGGAGCGCACGTAGCGACCGACGTGTTGCCAAGGTCACCTTGAAGATTGTTATCAATGCATGCTTGCAAAATATCTCTTCCCGATATGGGACTAAACCTAACCTGCTGATCTTAAACTTTAAACAATATTTAATTTTGGAAGAGAAAATATACTAGATTGAGCACAAGCGTAGATTGTAAAATTTATGTAAACTGAATATGAAATCTTACAAAATGTCACGTGCTCATGTCGGATAATGAATTTAATAATTTGGGTGGCAGTAGCCTTTCATTAAATTTCCGCGTTGTCATTGATTTCTGAGCAGAATCTTTAAATTTTAGTGTGGTATACATACATTGCAACAAATGTTATTTAAATTTGAATTGTTTTCAAATAGCACAAAATCATATCAAAACAACCCTACAAAAGAAACTAGGCCACTGAATTTTGTTGCTTAACTTCATTAAAAATCAAAATTCCAAAGGAGTCACACACATCTAATCTCCCTACCTCACACGTACAGCGCTCCTTGCCAACAAGCGACATTGACCGGTTGGTAGAGCTTATATAGACGCAGCAGACGACGAATTCAGTAAAACAATATTTTGCATTTCTCTTCAATTTCTTGTAGCTACTTCAATTTGGCATTCGTACAAAGAAATAGTTTAACATAGGTCTGAATGTAATAAAAATTGCCCAACTTATCCATGAAATACAGCCCAGAATTAAAATTTCGATTCAAGGTCAAAGCAATGTGACTCGACCGTTTAATGAACTTCATCACGTCCTGGTCAATCTCACGGTATTAATTCTATAAAATAAATCTTTTTCATCACTTGTGATATATACTAAACTCATGATTTTATAGGCAGAAATCTGCAAGGAGTCTTGCTTTACTTTTTTAGAGCATATATGTATTAAATAAATAATTTTCTAAAATGTGTCGGAAGAAAATAGTATTTATATACGTAATAGCTAGAAATTACTTTATATTCAATGTGCCCTCCGTCTGCGTCGATAACAAGATGAAGACCCTAAAAAATTACCTACACGAGACACAAAGACTTATTTGAGTGATTATGAGCCTTTCCTTTTTGAGTTTTAACATCAATCTCTCCTAATATAGATAATGTGTAGCTGAAACTTTATTCTCCAGCACAGAGTATATGCTGTAATCGAGGGCATTTAGGCTTCACGATAACGGAGTCCATTCGTTATTCGAAATGTAGTGGGGAACATTGGATGTTTAGTACTCGTGTTTTTTTTCTTACCTTCATGCAAAACTGCAGTCTTGTTCAATTAACCGCTGGCGTTTTTGACTTGATTTTTATCCCAAAGCTGCAATGACTAATCAAACATGTTGTAATTTTCTAGTTAATTTCCCTCCTTCAACAAAAACTAATAGATTTTTCCCCAAGTTCGTGGTTCCCCAATCGTGGCCCAAACCATCCCTAATTCCGCTCCTGTTCTTCAAGTAATTACCAGTGCCAATCCAACCAATTACAAACCAAAACCGATCATTTCTTGCTCTCGATTTTTAGTACAAAATTTATACGTCACTGAGCACGCAGTTCGGCAGTGTGCCTTCACGGATACGATTTCAGGTCTTACAAGACGTTTGTCCACAGTTTCTGCAAAGACTGTAACAGCTGTTTCCTTTGATGCTTGAAAGGAGAGGTCTTCGTCCTTGTGGAGAATGGTGGACGTTGTTCCGACAGATGCATTCCCATCTTTTGCTAGAATCTTGAGGGGTCTTTGGGTTTCTTTTAAGCTTTTTTCCAATGAATTTTCATGGTTTTAAAGTTCTGGCCATTCGAGGACAACTGTATTCAAACCCACACTTTACATATCCAGTATTTTTGAACCACTATCTTTTTCTAAATAAGCATTCTAATAACATTGAGATTTGGTCCTCCTAGAGAGTCTTCCCCAGCTTTGATAACTTTTGGAACAAATTGATGCAAACTCTGAATTTCATTCAGGGATAGAATCTGCAGCCATTCTTGTTAGTTCAGTCTGAACGACAACAAAAAAGATCGTCCAAGAAGTAAAATTCTAATGAGTTGAAAGCTGTAATCGCAAATAAATGCCACAACTTCAAGACCTTACAGACCAAATTTACATACAGCAAATAACGATCCTACTCATAATGATGAGTAAGATTTTAGTGGCTGCAAAGTGGGTTATGTACGAACTGTCTCCGGAAAATCTATATTAGCGAACTGCAAGTTGAGTCGCCGCTATAGTGAAAAATTCACGCTCCATTTTTGGTGTAAGCTTGTTACCTACGATGACGAAATCATTTACCTTGACGTAAAACGTTGCAGTTCAAAGTGTTGAGTGCACACTTGTTCAGCAGCCGAGAACAGGACTTCGTTTGATCATGCAGAGTGGATATTGATGGAATTATCCACAAAGAACTACGAGTATTTAACAACAAAACGTACAATCACTGCTAATTTCTACTGTAATCAACTTCGTCCGTTGAAAGTTATTTTGGTGGTCAGAAAGCAACCTTCCTCATCCAACAGTAACCGCGTCATCCTTCAAGGTGGAAATCCTCATCTTTAACAACTGAATTAAGTAAGAAGTACGTATCTATAGAGATTGGCTGAGAAGTTTTGCTTCGTCCTTCTTATTTTCCTGACCTCATTCTTTCTGCACAACGCTTCATATCTGTCTGAATGTTTACGTATACAGTGCCATTAATAGAACTTAAAAACGAGTTAGATCCATATTTTTGTAACAAAACTAAAACAATTTCACACATGTGATATTTAAAAGAATATGGAGAGGCCGAATGGAGTTCTAGAAAGTTCAGAAAACGTCATAAATTATTATTATTGTATAGTCATAGGTTTACTAGCCTTTAATATGGATCCTAAAATCAGACATCACCTTTGGTCCAAACTGATACAAGGACAAAATCGCAATTGAAATTAAACCCTGCTACAACAAAACTCTCTTGAAAAGGCTAATAAAATAAGACAACAGTCATCTCAATGCAAGAGAGATAGAAAATGAAAGAGTTTGCCAGGTCCAGTACAGCTTGCGTGATACGTGCGCTGCTTACGTGGCATGAGCACCTAGTAACGAACAGCACCAAGCGTGAAATGGAGACTGGCAGAGCAACAATAACTTTCTTGACTTCCTCAAAGTGACAAAGAATTTTACTTTATGGAAAGCAAGTCGCATTTGTGCAGAAATGTTGATGACAAAATATGTGATAAGATTATTGCCTAGAAATCAATTATACCTTACGTTCTACAACTGCTTCATTCTTGAAAATAAACTAAACAGGACATGGTACAAAGCAGCATGGAGAGTAAAATTTCAAACTGCTTCTAGCTTATATTTTCTATTTGGAAACAAGATTGTGATAACTTCCGGACCGTACGTAGGTTCACTGAACCTCGAGTCAGAGCTTCAGGAAGCCAAATAGACGTTCAGCACCTACAGGTCCGAGCTCACATAACTTCCACTAACGACATTCCATAGAATATAGCGCATGTAAGTCACTTACTTCCTGCAATACATTTACTTCCGAGAATGTATGCGATAAACAATAATGTACTGAAGAGGAATTTTCTCTCAGAACATTTGAATCACAGAGTAAGGCGCTTTCACTTCAGCTCAAAATCACGTTACCGAACTCGTTTAGAGCAAATCATTTCTGAGGGACAAGACAGGGGAAACAATCGTCAACATGTGTGCAGGAAATCGATCGCATGTTGCCGGAGAGAGATTAAAAACTATTTATTCTCATAAACTGAGGTTGCCTAACCAGCAGTGAACCACAAGAAATACACTGAAGAAACGGAGTTCCTCAAGGTGGAAGGATCATAAAACAGGTGTGGCAAGGAGCTCAAGCACAGTTTTGTATAATAGCACTACATCAGTTAGCAGCAAGAGGCCATGATCACATATTGAAAGAAGAGAAAAATATTCTAAACAGTTAATTTGAGAAACGTGTAGCTTTCTGATATTATAAGGCTCAAGAAGACGTTTCTTCAGGAGATTCAGCCTTCATTTCTTGACCCGTGCTTTCATTTTTTATTTGCGTCGAGTGATGTTTTTTTTCTTCAGCTGAGTCGTGTACAATTTCCTTAACTTTACCCGAACTATTTTCCTCCTTTCCACTTATATCTGAAGTCTTTTGTTTGTTGTCGTCACTCTTCATCAGGAACTCGTCCCACTTCTTCAAACGCTCAGCCTTTTCTTCTTCAGTTTCCTCCACCCTGCACACAAGAAAAATTTTTGCACTTCTTGCCAAATCACCTGAGTTTATTTATGACGATTGTTAGTGGAAAAACTAACCCAAAATCGATTCCGATACATGAATTGTGGACTAATTAACAAAACAAAGTTGAATTCTACAAATAGGATAAATTATTGATAGACTAACCAAGCTACATTTTATTTCGTTCGATCAAATTATTTGTCCACTAACAAACCTTAATTTTATTTCGTTAGATATGTGTTTGACTAACCAACCTAAACTTCATTTCCTGGATTAATACTCGTGGATTAAAAACGAAAATTTCATACCGTTGAATTATTTAATGAATAACAGAGTAAGCACGAAAATATTGGTTAATGAAAATGGAATAATACGTTGCACAAAGCTTTAAGACTTAATCGGGAAACCTGTACTCTGAATAACCTCCTAGAGATAATCAATATAATATTAGCCTATTTTCAAGTCTGTAGTTCTGAAGAACTTCTCAGATTTAGGCAACCAAGAAGCTCTACAGTACAATGTTACAGAAGTGGCACTTCGAAGACTTTTTCACACAGCACACGAATACATGCTACATACTAAGTTCATAGCATTTTAATTCATCCATCGTAGCTTGTGAGTTAAGTCATTTGTTCAGACTTTGAGGAGAAGGCAAAGAAGCCTTCTCCACAAAGTCTGAACAAATGTTTTTTTAGTCTTCGCACTCTCAGAAAATCGAAGGAAATCCTCTGGCTTAAAAAAATGCAATCAGTAGTCATTCGAAAGGCCCTCAAAGACTGTAATTCCATAAATAATTTTAAAAAAATCGACTTAACCAGCGCAGATCCTTTAGCATCTCCTCTCGTTATAGTATATTCTAGACCTTCTGCAGCCTCTCCAGCATCTTTCACGTCCCCCTCTGCAGCCTACTCTTCCTTCCATTGAGTCAGCCTCTGCCTCCATGTATAGCGTCCTTCCTCACATCTTCAATTTCTGTCTTTTACTTTATTACCTCTATAGAATGTACTCTTGTTTCTTAATTTGGGAATTGTTCTCACTTTTACGTTTCTTTGCTGAACTGTACGTTCTCTCTTTCATTTTCAAATCCTCTAGTTTTGTTTTTTGACATAATCCATACCACACCAGGTTGTGTTGGGTTAGGCCAAATAATGATTTCAATACATCGACAATCGCCTTATAACGGTGAGTCGAAAAGGCTCTCTGATGTAACTGTTGGACACCCTGTATCCCATAAGGCTTGCAATATCATCACCTAAAGCGAGTGGGTGAGACCGCCTAGGCTTTCTATGCAACTCTGGGTGAGATGTTATGTCCACGGCAGCAACTATACAGTTAGAACACACTGAACCAATTCATTAATCAATTTTCAAGACGTAGAAAATATCGACGGATGGTTGTAGCGACGATTTACTCTACAGTTAAACTGGAGGGTCTACCTTCCCTCTGGGGCACCGACTATGACAAGTTTTATTTAAAACTACTCAGAATTTTTCTAGCACAAACAAAACTTTGTCATTCAATCAGAGTGGAGCGGATCTTCATCCAATCAGCCCGCTGTATCGATGAAGAACCGCTCCACCCTGATCAGATAAGGAACTATTGAACAGTGGTGACCTCTAAATATTAATATCAGGGCCTCATCTATAACGTTGGTAAATTATCTCAGTGGCCTACATCTTCTCGGTTTATTCTCAACACAGAACACGAACCTTTTCTGTTCTTGTATAAAATGCACGTTGCAACCCAAAGCAGAACACAACTCCCACAAGCCAGGCAAGTGCAGAGATATAGTGGCTTAACACAAGCGTCTGAACAGGTTGTGGCCTGACAGGTATACCTATGCAAGGGATGCCCGCCCATACAGCTCATTACTACACTCGGCAGGATTAGTAGCAGTCCCCCCCCAGTCTCAGTCTCACCGAACTGCCCAGCCAGGGAGCGTAACTGAGGAGCATCATGGGACTTGGGCATGGGACTGGACGGCATTATCGTTTACTTGGGTAAACAACCGAATAATTATCGAAGTAATTATCCGACTCAAGAATGGGCCAGAAGGTTCGTTCCTATAGCCTCATTCTATGCTATTCTATTCTATTCTCACGCTGTGTGAGTTATCCTGTGCTGCGAGTTGAGCTCACCAGCAAGCGCTAGTCTCACCTGAAGTTCTCAAGACCGTCCCAGACGGCGACACTGAGCTTCCTGCCGTTATAGAGTCTGTTGTTCATGGAGGCGATGCATAGGTCGGCTGCCTCCACCTCCGTGAACATCACCTTCACCGCACCCTCGGGGTGACGCTGCACAGACATCAATTATAACACAACATTCAATCGAATATTTCTTTCAAGCAAAATCTTTCGTTTTTTCGAGGTTATTTTGCCTCACACTTCTTTTGACTGGGGTGTGTAAAAGATCTTTTAATTACTATTTGTTAACATCAAGGACAGACATGCAACTGGGGAGGCATCTCACTAAGTGATAAAGGAAGAGAGTAGACAAAAGCAAAAACAACTGCACTTCAACAAAAATAGTTGCTGAAACGATAAGTTGACTGAACCAACGGGGGAGAGAGGAGTGAGAAAGAGTAAAAAAAAATGTGGCATTTCTCTTTGAAATATTGAATGTTTACATTGAATTTTTTCACAAGAGCACTGCTTAATTTAGGGTGGGTACCTCAGGGTATTTCAAAGGAAAAAGTCGTCAGAGTAAAACGATGACAGCCACAACCCTCACCCACGACAAAAGCACAAGCAGCACCTCTGGGCTCCTAGTTGTCAGTACGCCCCACTACCTTCACCTCCTACCTTCCCAAACCCAACAAACTCTACAAACAACCAATTGTTCATAGCTCATACTTCAATTATAAAGTTTTAAAATTCCAATTTCCAATATAACTAAAAAAATGTTGGTAGGATTCTTGAGCGTTCATAGGTGTCGATTTAATGAAAACATGCCTTCATCATCGTTGAATTTAGCTGAAAAGTCCAGCAACATTCGCCACTTCGCTGAGGTTAAGTGACGGATTTCTCATAGAAATGGAAATATACAACTGAGAATTAAAATCCTCAGGCTACCCACTAAATCCACAGCCCCAGTACTTTAAGCTATTCCCACTCCTGAAAGAACTGAACAGCATATATGAACGCTGGAGTTGAACACTGCAGGTAAGTCCAACTGACATCGTAGAGCTCGAGCTTCTTGACAGCGCCAAAA
The DNA here is from genome assembly GCA_006783055.1 of Trinorchestia longiramus. Taxonomy (NCBI): domain Eukaryota; kingdom Metazoa; phylum Arthropoda; class Malacostraca; order Amphipoda; family Talitridae; genus Trinorchestia; species Trinorchestia longiramus. Next base: position 151,746 of record VCRD01001043.1, on the reverse strand, counting down.
CTGGCGCACTGAGCACGCAAGCTCTCGGTGTGCGTGAGGATGCGCTCTGCGTGATCCATGAACTCCTCTGGTGTGACGGCATTGCGGATGACCACCACACTCTCATTCTTAGACCGCTGGCCACGCAGGGGCTCAGGCGTCCACGCGAACAACCTGCCGAAGTCATACAGAGACGGAAATTATCCAAATTTTATTGAGACGTTTTCGGTTTTATACGATGAGATTTATCATGATTTCACTTCCACACGAAAAAGTTGAAAAGAAACTGATGCCCGCAACCGTTTTCTAATGTTCAGTCAGCCTCTCAGGAACAAGGAT
>VCRD01001043.1:114629-142734 GCA_006783055.1 Trinorchestia longiramus | reverse complement strand
CACCTGTACAAGGAACAGACCTCGTGGTACCTGCTGACGGCTAAAGCCCACAACTGGCCAGATCCAGGCCTTAAAGCCCACATCTGGCCAGATCCAGGCCTTAAAGCCCACATCTAGCAAAGCCCAGGCCTTAAAGCCCACATCTCGTAAGTCGCCTGCACAGTCAGACAGCTAAACACAAACAAACTTCATTCATTTGTGAGACTGAAAGCGTGTCACGCAGCGCAACCAAGCCTCCTGCACTGGCGCGCCACTCATCAGTCCTTATAAACTTCAAAACAAGCAACCTGTCCAACACTGAATGGATGCCCACTTCATTTCAGACACCCTACATTTTGTGAGCACTGCGCGTTCATTCACCGCACAAAGGTTCGTATATAACGCGCTTTTCTAGAGGACGTTTCTTAGCGAATGAATCAAACAGGAGCTGACAACATTTGACTAATACAGGGTGTCTCAAAAAAATGTACTCACCCTTTAACCGTTGCTAACATGCTGTCTTCTTTGTGTTGCAGGTGTGAGGTTCGAACTTTTGCGAACACGATTAAATGTGATTAAAGAATCATGTTCGCAAAGGTTCGAACCTCACACCTGCAACACAAAGACAGTATGTTAGCAACGGTTAAAGGGTGAGTACATTTTTTGAGACACCCTGTATTAACAGACTGCATTCTTAGAACACTAACGTACAAGCAATACTCTACTAGCATTATTGTCATCATCTTTAACATATTTTTCATTGGTGATATAACATTCAGAGCATAACTATCGCTTCGACACAATCTATGCATCGATCACAATGACACTCAATAAACAATTTATGTACCGAGTGTTCTAGAAAGAATTGGGCATTAATTATTTATCCTATTAATCAAAATTTTGTACGGGTCAGCATATTAAACTATTATAGTATAAAAGTTAGTAGTACATTACTTTCAACGAATAAATAAGAACAATCATATTTCAAAATGACCCCTTCCTCCCTGCACCGTCTCACTCCATCAAAATTAGATGATGAAACAAGGAAGGCTTCCTCTAAACAATTATCATTGTAATGAGGAGTCTAGCAGTGACCGCTCAACTAAGGCGATTATCAACGTGAAACTTAGCAGCAATTTACGTTTCTTAACATTGGAGACGCGCAAAATCTTTGTGCCTCACTTGGCACAAGTCGCTACGCTAGCAAGAAATAACCGTAAACTTCTTGAAGAGAGGGAGAGTTCATACGAGAAAACGTGAATAGCGAACCGACTAGACTAAACTCATACATAAAGTCGGTTGCACAGAACGTAGGTCTTCCCGGTGAGAAAAACAGGCGAGAGAAAAGGAAAGATGAGGCTTATCAAACCATACGACAAACCCCACAACTAACTCCTACAACGATCATTGCTGATCATTTGGCTAATACAAGACGAACAAATTGACATGAGACACTAATCTTAAGCGGGCAAGTGTCGCTAGTTTTGCCACGTGCAGCTGATATCAGGGGGAGCATTTACTACAAAGCACACACAGACAGCATGCCCACACACAGACAGCATACCCACACTCTGAAAGCATACCCACACACAGACAGCATACCCACACACAGACAGCATACCCACACACTGACAGCATACCCACATGCGTTCACAAATGCAACACCTCAATGAACACTGAGTCGCTACCACACACTGACACGCTTAACCCATTCCAAGCGGTAGGGTGCCTGCTAAAATCTGCAAAAGTTGTAACCGTCTATGTATAGTCATCACCGCTGTTAGCGACTTTCAGTTTGAAGCACTATATTTAGTGTCTCTGCTAAATAGAAGAGCAGGCTTGTGACTATATATGGTCGCTGCCGCTTAATAAGACTGTTCAATTTGATGTAAATATTTTAAATATTTAAGGAAAAAACATCAATATCACTATTGTATTTTATTCCGCATGATGCTTCACACAAAATAACAAAAAATATTTCATTTTGTTTAGATATTGATAACAATAAGTTAAAATTTTTGTTAGTAACTTGAGTGTTTATATAGTCAGTCAGGCACAAATACATATTCCAGTTATGCAGAAACATAGCGTTCAGCTATAAAAATAGGACCTAACTTATCAAATGTGAAATGAAACTCTTAAACCGAGCACATATGAATCTGAAAGAAATACAACAAACATCACTAGATTAAATCTAGTTAGTAAAAATATATCTATATATTTTATTTATATAAAAATACTGTTTAGGAACAAAAAATTGACATTTTATTTATCAAAAATGAAACTCCCAAACCGAGGACATCAAAAATGACATTTTTTCAGAAAATATGAAATTCTTAAACTGAACATGTAAAAAATAGCAATCTGTTGATTTAAACTGAATACACATATCATGTAAAAGCATGACAAATGTCATACTTTACGGATTATTCTACAAATCACCAGGTAAACGTTCTAAGAACTGCAATAATATACTGACATCACCATCATCTAAGTTTAGTTTTCTTTTACAAGAAGACATGATCGAAAACATGGGTATATTATCTCTAAAAAAAAGATAGAACATATTTGTGAACACACCAAATGTAATTAAATTGAAGATCACGAAATGTACAGAAATAAAAGCAATTCAAAACAGTGGCTGCGAAGCAAGAGAAGCAACACGTGTACTGATCATCTTGACCCGCTGCCACGCACCAATCCTCACCATTTCATTTATGACACTGGCCATAATTGCGCTAACTGACAATGAAATAACAGTAAAATATACCAGATGCCTCTATTTTAGACACAATCTATATATCGCAGCAGCCGCTAAACTGTAACACCAAAAACAAGGTAGTAACTATATATAGACGCTCCACTGAATGGGATCATTCTTGGGAGGATCTATACATATACAGTTCCGCCGCTTGGAATGGGTTACACGTATATCGTAAAGGCCAAGTCTTAGAATCAGCTTTCCATTCACACGAAATTACGAGTATACTCATTAAGTAATTCTTCTTATATTTTTATGAATGCTAATGTAATATTGAATTTGCATTGAATCCACCATTTACCCTTCTGAGCACCTCCCCAAGTCTCATATTGACTAGCATGAAGTTAGATAGGACTAATATGAACTAATCTTTCATACTGTCAATTTAAATTTCTGGAATAGTACATGTGTACATGCAGGAGCAGACATTCGTTCGGGCCAGAACTGAGCGTTATATTGAAGCGGTCAAGAAGTGAGACTGACGTGAGATAGAGATCTCCTGATATCGGTCATATTCACAGCAGCGAGTACTGAGATGAAAGCACAGCAACCGGCCACACAATTTGTGTCTAGTAGAGAATGCACTCAGTTACAGCGTAACTGACTCATGCAAGTTGTTCAGCTCATAAACATGAACGCTGTCGCAATTATGAGATGTTTTTACACCATAATGTATTGGTACATCAAGATCATACACAAATACAAGTAAGAACTCTGAAGTCAGGCCTCAGATGCCAGCGTAACAAGGCGGCATGTTCGCCACAGCGATCAGTTGAGCAAGCGCCGCCGTTCACGAAGGCTGACTTAACTCTTCTTCTTTAGTGGAGAGAAGAGACTTGTTTTGCGAGCAGTTCTTTCCAAGTAAACGTAACATATTCTAGAAATAAAAATCCTCGAGTAAATATATAATTTTAAGTACGAAATTTGTGCTCGGAACAAATTATGTTTTTTCACGTGGTTCCAAGGTCACTGCAAAATGGTCACTCAAAATTATAATTCGGAAAGTTTCAAAGCACCGTAGGTATACTAAATGAATTTACTTGTGAGTTCATATCAACCTTAAGAATATAATACCTGAATAACGTTCTGAAAATCTAAGCATTTGATATGATCATAGATGAGGAAAGAGCAAGTCCAAAATAGAAAGGAAACTAATCCATCAACATTGAATTAGTGATACCAATCCTAAAATTTACGCAGAAATTTATTGTAGATCCTTTATAATTATTGAGATACCGATATAAAACATCCGTATCTAGTTTCCTACAGAGGCATCGTGAAATTCATGAGCAATGAAATGAAGATAATAAGAGTGATGACTCTTATTCACGATTTGACCCCTCATGACTTCTGAAGCAGAAACTTGAGTCGTCACGCCCAGTCACTCTTGTATTCAAAACTTATTTTCCAAAAACTAAAGAAATGCAACATAATAAATAACCGTAAAACTAGCAATTAAAAATACATCATTATAACAGTTATAAAATAACGCGAATTTTTGGTTTAACCTGATGGAAATATGAGGCGAGTTTCAAAAGCAACGATGCATAGTTACATACATCTTTCAGTGATGGCTGCTGATGTTCAAATGAAGTTATCGTAAGACAATATCAGCTAACATTTGTGACCATTTAACAGGTGAAAGATTTCTTTAAACTTTGAATTGCTTAAATCTGACAAAAACTACGAGTAAATAGAGAAGCTTCTAGTAATTTAGAGGCTGGAAATAAGGAGACAGCATCAAGTGCCACAATGAAGTCGCTGCTGCTGCTACTTCTGGCGACGACAGCGTGCAGTCGCATAACAGGTCAGTAAATCCGCATGCAGTTCAAACTAAATTGAAAGCTGTAATGATGTCGAGATTATTTGAGGTTCTACATCATGATCTCACAACAGGTGTTTGATGAGCGTCAGCATCCCGCCCGCACACAATGAGATGGAACGCAATCATGGGGAACCGCTACGAACACTCATGAAGAACACCCACCGCGCAATGTATCAAAGTTCACTCACAAGAGCACACACATTAACGCATGCCACTCAACAAGGCAGTAACATGAGCTGCAAGAAAGCTGGAAATGAAACAACGGAGCAGGTGACAAATCCTCGCCCCGGTGTCAGCACACCGCAGGCTTCACAGGGATATCAGCATGCAGCAGCAGCCTTCTTTTCTACGAAGAAACACGAAACTCTGCAGTGAGCAGATTTTCTAGGATAGAATAGGATAGAAACTAGGGAGATTTTTCATGCATTTACTGTATTTTGAGCGGATTAATCAGATCTTGGGCTCTTGACCATCCAAGCTGAACTGGAGCTAGGTGGTCTGGTATATTTTCGAAAATGAACAGCAAAATATCAAATACAGCGCATACTCTTACTCAGATACCTGCTGCATATACTTCCCAACGTCTAGTTCCAGTTTGAGCTATTTTAAAATGGTCCAAACTAATCTCTGCTACCTGCTCAAGTTTTACGGAAATCTTTACGACTTTCAACTGCTTCACTTTTTATTTCTATTTTAGCGCAAACATTGCTAGCCCCGTAAAGAGCTAAGCCGATGCGCACGCTCAAAATAGCTATGCGGCTGTGGGTGAGCACCACGTCAGTTTGAAGATCTGTGCATAGAATTGTGAGGAGGTGAGAGCTGAACACGAAACTGTTTTCACTTTAGATTGTGCTGTCTGAGATGAAACAACTCGTGAATGTGAGACTGAGTGGACACTCAGCATTCCTCAGTGTAAATCTTGTAAACAATAACTCACACAATATTCAACACCATTATGCTAAAGTAAATCAATTCAACGATACCCATTTTTCAATGATAATCTATCTATATATTAATACTATTGTCACTATGTATCTATGTGTGTCACACCCTTCATCAATAAATTGCGGTATCTATGCTACATCTTGATCATCAACTTCCACTTTTAAAGATTACAGGAAATTTGTCAATATGGTCCATACCTTATCTTACTTATTTAAATTATGCACGTACTTTTGAGTGTTACAATCATGATGGTACCTTAATTTAGAATTACCAATTTGCAGTTATTCCACTATATAATAATACACAGTTTGTTGCTTGCTTGCTTGGTCCGTCTTTCTCTCACACTCTTAAGAAACTAGATAGGAGAAAATTCGGTAGGGGATACATTAAATGAAAATTTTCAGTAGAAAACACGTGAATTTTCGCGTGTGGCTCTGCTAGTTGCGATAATTGCACTGCGCGCATTTCTTCCTTCTCGGGAGCGTAATAAGTAATTTCTTAGGAGTGTAACATGTCTCGTTTTGGAAGGGTGGAATGAAGCAGCAGCGGCGTCTCAGGGAGACAATCCTTCACTTGATTATGGTTTGAAGTCATTCAGCATTTCTTTAATAATTTCAATGTATTCATCTGCAGAGTTATTATGGTCGAGCCTAGCTCACTGTGAAGGCACACACATGCACCATATCATCAACTCATCCTACGGAGTGACAAGTTACAATGCAAACAGATGCATCTCGTCGTGCGTTCGATGCATCGACCACACACCCATGTTATGCTTGCAACAAGCTCTTCAACTTGAATCGTAGACCTAATGCCAAAATAACATCACGGTTGGTTACAGTGGGACCTAAAGGGGCAAATGTGGAACGAAAGGGAATCCTGCAGTCAAATCTAAAATGAAAATTTTCAAAATCTTTGGCAACAATAATGCATGTTACAAGGTGTCAAAAGTTTGTACCACGATGTGACGGGGTGTTATATGTCCGTAAGCCATTAGCAAATCTGACCAGATAAGTGAGGGTATGAGAGTGTATAACCTATATGTATTCAGTGAGGGTAAGATGATATATTACCTATATTCAGTGAGGGTAATATGGTATATTACTCCCATTAAGTGAAGGTAATATGAGGTCATATATAGACGTCTGTAATACTTATTTTATGAGCAACTGCAGCCATGTCTCACAAGAGAATTCTGACACGCAAAAAAATGACCTTACCACCGTTGCTGCACTCAACATACTTCACTAAGTGAATAATAGATAACAGATAGTAAATAATAATCCGATCATTATTAATTGGTCGAGTACAAAATAGTTACTATCAACAATATAACTACAGCTACAGTGAGTCGTAGTTTAACTGATGAATTAACAGCCTTCACCACCAGGTTCTGAACAGCTGCGTCCTACAACAGCATCTCGTGTCTCTTGGAAGCAAACAGCAGTCAGCAAAGTGCGCGTGGCTCAGTGACGCTTAGTCTTTTAATTTCTCATGGTTAAGAAACGAGGCAATCCAGATCTTGTTTTGCAAGACCAGGGCCACGATGTAAAGAGAAGCTTTGAATGACAGTAGCGCCTACACTGTAATAACAAAATACAGACTACTGAAGCTCGGATTATCGATGGATATTTGATATTTAGTATACCCGATTTTCAGCATGTTTCATCATTACAGGTTTTTTCAAAAATTTCGAAACTTGAAAACCGTATTTTAGGGACGTAGCACTCGTGTCAATGACCCCTTGACAGGGTATAAACAGTCTCTTAAAAGATCCGTAGTAATTGCATCCACTCTGAGGCGATCCACGTCACTGAAATCTATTGAAGAACTCATCAGTTAACCTCCTACACAAATGAATGTAACTAAGAGATAAAGGCACCATCCAAACAAATATTCTCACAAGATTTTTCTTAGTAAAAGAAACGCATTGTTAATAAATTTGAAGAACGCATTCCAGTATTTAGTTATGATTTCCGCGTGATGGCTCGTTAAATTCGTGTGCTTATGTTCTCATTTTGAATGATGCCAAATGTTTCAAAATATGATTTCCTCGTTGTCATCTCGACCTGAACAATCTCTCGCAGTCATACGGCCGAACCAACTATAAAAATACATGAACAGCAACAAAGGCATATATTTACGGCATGCCTCCTCACAAGCATTTTGTTAAATTCATGTGCATTCAATTTAATTTCTCTTGATTCTGTTGACCAGAACACGAATGGGAGCGGACCTACGAACCTGCCTCCGCAACACTCGACACAACAGTCATAGAGCGGCCGCTGGAAAACACAGTTCAACCAACACAAGCACCAAGAGCCACGTTACAAAAATCTGGCAGTGGATCTGTCACCTTCACAGAAACTTCACAAGAAAACTCAATATCAGAATCCGTAGCGTCTACGAACACGACAAGGTCCCTGAACTCGACCTCCCCCTTCCACGCTTTACTCTTTTGCTACGAGTGCCCGCCTCAATTTCTGCGCCTCGGCAATGGCTGTTATTACTTCAGCAAGAGGATGGAGACGTGGACGATGGCCCACTTTGAGTGCCGCACGAGGGACAGCCAACTGGCCGTGATGGACAGCGCTTGGGAGGACAGGGTCATCAGAGGACACCTCAGCAGGCGAGCTATGAGTGAGTCACAAGATGTGTGCGAGGCGGTAAGAGGGTGCCAGAATAACTCCACACAATTGACTTAATGACAGAGTCAGTGATGATCACAATGGCTGAATTGAATAAATAAAAATATAACATAGCTAAGACCACTAGACATGACCTGAGCGAGCGTGAGTCAAGTACGTAGGCTTATGAGATTCATTGTGCACGTGAGAGCACGGCACGCGATCTCGCCGGCTCCATCAGCTACTGCATGAAGAAGTCAAGTTGCAGTGACTAGCTTCCTGCTAGTTCTGTTACTCGTGTTGCTAGACAGAGTAATCTTGTGTCTATGTTAATTTCTCATCATTATTCATGTTTTTATGATGTAATTATTTAGTGTCATTCCAATTTTTATCTTCCAGAAACAATTGAAGAGAACTTTCTCAATACTGGACCAATTAAATCATTGTTTTCAGAAAAACATTACATTTCAGAAGACAAATTTCTTGGAAATGACAAAACAATTTCTCATTTCGCTCCCTACGTAGAAGGGTGGCCTGGGCATGAACAAATCATAAGTAGCTCAGCCACCACCAGGAATCGAACCCAGCACTCACGCGAGTCGACACCTCAGTTGTCATACTAGGGCTCTACCTACTAGTTGTCCAGGAGTGCAAATACAATACTAATTTTTGTGAAATATTCTTTGAATTCTAGAATAGAATAAGGCAATAGGAACGAGCCGTTTGGCCCATTCTACTTCATCAAAAAAGATTCAATTATAGAATGACAAACATTTTGTTGAAATGCTTGCCTGCAGCATTATTTTATTGCATTGGAATGGTGAGATGCACGCTCTAATTGAGGCTTTGAGAGCAGCAAAGCAAGAGAATATCTCACTAAACTGTGCCTGTCCACAGCCCGCCTCAACCGCTGGATCGGAGGCATCTACGACTGGAACCAGGAGCAGTGGGTGTGGGGGAGTTCAGGTGAGTACAGCAGTGGGTGTGGGGGAGTTCAGGTGAGTACAGCAGTGGGTGTGGGGGAGTTCAGGTGAGTACAGCAGTGGGTGTGGGGGAGTTCAGGTGAGTACAGCAGTTGGGACATTGGATTGCAATCAGGCGCATTTGGTATGCACAATACAATGCTTGAAATACATGTACTGAGAACGTTAAAACCTTTATGTGTTTTAAACATGTAATTTTGACCCGCAAATATCCGCAATATAATTAAACTCACACGATCCTAAATTTTCCAAACGCGAATTTTCTTTTACATATCTTTCTCATAGCGCGTGTCACCAAACACAAATATTCAAACACACAGCAGCTTTTATTAACACGTTTGTTGCGATGCGACCCACCGGTGGGTCACTTAGGTTAGGTTCTGTAATTTTTTCAGATCCTTCTAGTGACTATGCGTACAAAGTGAAGTTTTACACCAATCAGGCAATCGCAACAAACGTGTTAAAGGTGATGATATAAGAGTTGGTGAGCATGTAAGAGTGACGTGGAGCTCGAGGGCCTGGAGCAATCACACCCAAATTGACGTATAATATAATAAAAATAGGGCTCTCACACGACAGGCGGGAACTGTTCTAACTCTTCTCTTGTTACAAAAACATTTCTAGAACTACTTGAGGTACCACAAGTCGAGTCAAGTTCAAGTACTTGGTATTCATGACGCATGGAACCTTTATTGACAATAACAAGTCTCAAGAAGTTTAAAGTCTTTCATCAGAGTATGTCAAGGAAAAACGACAGGAATTTTCAGCGCAACCGTCTTATTGTTTGTAGGTGATGTTGCACGCAACCTTCCGTGTGGCCAGACTGTGTAGGGTCCTTCATTAGAACTGCTCCACATTACAAAAGACATGATCACCTACGCAGGATGTGAAGCCGATTATGATATCTTGGATAATCAATACCTCATATCTCATAGATTTACTGGACATTACAAGAAACATGATGACCTATGTCCTTTGACTTCCTTGCCACCTGCTCGAGTCAACTCGCCAGCATTGAAACAAAGTTTATGACTGCTCTACATTACAGGGTTGAGTCAACACGCCAGCATTGAAACAAAGTTTATGACTGCTCTACATTACAGGGTCGAGTCAACACGCCAGCATTGAAACAATGCTTAAGACTGTTCTACATTACAGGGTCGAGTCAACACGCCAGCATTGAAACAATGCTTATGACTGCTCTACATTACAGGGGAGGTGATGAGCTACCTGGGTTTCCTGAAGCGGAGCACCATCAGCAGACGATGGCAGTGTGCGTACATGGCAGCGGAGCTCTTCTACCGCTGGAACCACACCAAGTGCACCAACACCATGCACTACATCTGTGAGGCGCCCTTCAAAGTCATGCCCAGAACTTTCTAAATCAGGCCTAGCAACATCTCAACCACTTGTGTTTGTGGTCCAAGTCATAATTCGTAACGAGTTTTGAATTTATGTTTCAGCTCCTCAGCTTCCAAGTGACTTGTTCTTTACTTAAATATCCCCCACTAACCAATTACACTCTATTATTCTGTCATTTCTGTTCATTACCATTTTAAGCAAATTTTGTTACTTTCTTCTCATGTGATTCATTAATAAAGCCATGTTCTTGGATCAGTAGTCAAGTTCCCAATAGCCACCATAGGCACGAGGCTCAGCGAGTAATTTCCCAGAGTCTACCACATAATATTTTGACTACAAGTTTGAAATCACAATTAACAGCGACAGAGAGAGACGCTCCATGTCCTCGGAAATAAATTTGCATAAAACCAAAATTTGCTCCACTTTGAATTGAACTCTTTGCTCAACCCACCACTAGCCAGAACTACGCTGGATTCTGTTCCTTCATTTAAGGGCTTTTATCAAAATATGCTTCCCATAAAAACCCTGACATTTTCCTTCAACACCATTAATACGCTTCATGGTTCGCCAAGGCATGTTAGTCCAATTTACACCTTGAAATTGGCATTACCTTACCATCAGTCACATATTTGATCGCAGTCAAGCGTCATGTTGGAATCAACACTTGCCGGTGCTCAAATAAGTGCGCGTAGATTTCCTACGGAACTCGGCTTCAACGCTGATGTTCGGATGGCTAGCATGAGCTGAATATACTGAAAGAAAACAAAAGTTGGACATAGCAATAATCTCCGAGGAAAATCGCTGCAACGATGGCGTCACTAGTTGCATGGCTGTCCTTGACCATCTCTGCCACACAACGCAGTCTCAGCAAAGATGGTCGCCGCAATTTTTCACGCACTAACTATTTCTGCTACATGCCATTAACAGTCATGCATAAAACCCACCTACCACCCTTTGAATGACTTGTGCATCACAACACCAGCTAGAGCCTCCTGCCGGGTCTCCTCTTACAGGCTCCCACCGTCAGTTCGACTAGCGTTATCAAGGCAATGCTTTTCTCAGTGTTTGTGTTTATTGGAGGTACCGTCTCACATCCTAATCTTAATTATAACGATACAATTCTATTAAACAATTGAACTGTTGAAAGTAGAAATTTTAATTTAAAATGTACTTCAATAAAGCTTCGTATCCTCATTTCATTAAATCGGAAACGTGTATTTTTTGTTACGGTGCGACTGAGAACTTAGGTTGACGTGTACAAATGTAAGGCTCAAAGAATTCCAGCTACAGTTCACAAGAAAACAAGACCAAGAACGCGAGTTGCAGGAACTGTTTACAGGGGAGAGGCAATCTAGTACAAGGTTGTAGCAACAAAACAGCTGCTTCATAAGTAGACCACCAGGCAAGACTCAACTTTAGAAAACCTGTGTGTAAGAGGTACAGTAGATTTGAGTGAATAATCTGGCTTGTGTTTGGCACTCCATGATTACGGGCAGAGGGCGTCAATGTTCAGCTGGGGTAGCCGTTAGCATGAAGTCAGTAGCGCAGTTACTTCATTTTCATCGTTTTTGCCAACCGTGAACACCGTAATGTAGTTCAAGGCAACGACATAAAAAGGTCGGAACAATAAAGGAATACATTTTTACCAACAAGGGAAGTTTTTAAACCAACAATAGTGCTTGAACTACAGAAAACCAGGGATGCTGCTACGGAACATCACGAATGCAGCTAGACTTCCACATCGCCAGCCGCAGAGGAACAGTTCGAAAGTGACGGTCTGGGTAAGTGTAAAGTAAGCTGTTCACTTAGAATAGAATAGAATAGAATGAGGCTATAGGAACGAACCTTCTGGCCCAATCTTGGGTCGGATAATTACTTCGATAATTATTCGGTTGTTTACCCAAGTCCCATGCCGTATTTCTAGCCGCGTCAACCATGTCGGCAGCGGGATTCGAACCCGGGTCTTTCCGCTCGCAAACAGATTCGCTCACCAGTCGACCCAGCTGGTGATGGTCGACCAAGCTGGTGATAGTCGACCAAGCTGGTGATGTTGTAAAGCTCGAGTCTCAGCTTCAGCATTAAAAATATCATTATCACTGAGTACTTGACCAACAGGTATTCACTATACAAACACTCAAACAGGACCGTCTGACATCCCGCTTCGCTAAAAATAATAAAATTAAGATTAACTTTAACCTGTTAAGTGTTATTTACATCATATGGTGTTTGTACGAGTTGCATTCTAATGGTAACTTACAACATAAGATGTAGATGCGCGACGGTACCACAGCGGCGTTAACATCATATGATATTATAATGTTTATTAGTTCAATTAGCGAATGAATTATTAGTTCAATTAGTTTAATGTTCAATTATTGTCGAGTGAGCGGTGACCGTTAACAGGTTAACATCTTAAAAAGTTAAAATACACAGAGCAAAAAATACGAAGGCCAACCTTAACAATGAAGAAGATTGACTGCACAGTACAAAATTGAACGCCAGCATTTGAAGAGAAGGAGTGAGAGTAACGCTGCAAGGACTTGCAGCCACCGCAGTTACTCTCGACCACGCCAGTGTTGCAAGCATATGACCTGCACTGCTAGCAACCCAGCACACATCAGCAGCAGCCTAACACATAAATTTCCTCTCAACAAACTTTATGTACACTGCTTATACTATTAGTTATGGGAAGGAAAGCTAGCGTGTCTTTTTCTGAAAGTTTGATAGTCTTTGAGTGATGATCCCAGTAATAAGTCTCCGTGATGACCACGTCTCACGGCATTGGCAGAATTAAAGCCTATCCCTGCATGAAGCACCGCTTTCTTGTTCCCTCCTTACATAATCTGCATTCGCTGGCTTCCTCCGTAATTTCTTTCTCAGCCCCACCTTTTGATTTAAAAATCTACTCACGATTGTGAACATCTAATCTTGGATATCCAGCATCTGCTCTTGTTGTCTAGATCTACTCTTGGGTTTCAAACATCTAGCTATTGATTAATGTTAATACAGTACTATCTCTAGGCTATTGAAAATACTGTATTGGGAGTATGACTTGCTTGAAACTACTCACTATATGCCTAGCAGCAAGTACACTACACTTCCACGACCAAAACTAATGCTTTCTTTGCGACTAAATATGTATACAGAAATGTATACAGAATCAGCAGCAGGCACATACACTGCGCATTAATTTGCTTGACTACTTTAAATTTTTGTCTACTGACAGTAACTCTCATCACTGAAAGAATTAAAAATTTACAACAGCAGACTTCAACAACCACACCGCCAATTTTTAATGACAGCAAATATAGTTAAGTGAAGATGAAGGCTGTCGTAAGAAATTTTTGCTAGCGAGCACTCACTCATGAGCCAGAGGGTGTGATATTTTTGGGTTTCCTGAAACCCAGCGATGGACTAGGAAGAAGTCATGCTTTGATCTCAACAGCTGATACAGCCCTTTGACAGTTTAATGATAAAATAAAAGTACTACCACAAAAGTTTTACTTCAGTCTTACCTCGAGGAAAGTGTAGTAAACTCACAAGATGGTATCTTAGAATGCAAATTAATAATAAAAATGGATCAATTCAACCGATTAATTGGAAAAGAATAATCAACGCCCAACTATGAACCAGTAGCACACAGCACTTCTCAGTGAGAGCAATCACCATGAAACACTGGATGAAGCAAGGATCAAATAGGGATGCTGGTACAAAAGCAAATTAGCACTACTGTCTTACCTTGATGTACGTGCAGAGTGCATCCCCTTTGAAGTTGCCTTGCTTGTCTTTATAAAGCTTGACTTTGTACTGGCCAGTCTCGGGATCCTTGAGCACCAGCCCGCACTTCTGCATGAGGTCCACGAACTGCTGCTCGGTGGTGTCTTCAGGCAGCTGAGACACGTATACTTTTGTGTTGTATGCGTCGTCCGCCTCAAACCAACCTGTAACGGACCCAGTGGAGTCGTCACAAAATTTAGTACTGGCATAAAATAAATGTAAATGGTAACATCCAATAAATTTAGCCATGCAGCAAAGTAAATGTAACTGGTAACATGGAAAAATTCACTTATGCAGCAAAATGAATGTAACTGGTAATAAAAAAAGCTTGGCCATGCAGCAAAATGTATGTAACTGAAATATAAGGAAATTTAGCCATACAGCAAAATGTATTTAACTGTAATATGAAGAAATTTAGCCATACAGCAAAGTGAATGAAACTGTAATATAAAGAAATTTAGCCACGCAGCACAGTGAATGTAACTAGTAACATGAATAAATACAGCAATAGGGCTAAGACCATGACTGTCCATTTACTCTTGGCAAGCACATTAATACAGCAACTTGTATCAAAGCATTTAGTCTCCATTTCAACATTGAACACAATATGAGCACAGTATGTGATCACCCTTGTTGTTGTGTGATGTTGATGGCTTCAAGAACAAAACCTGCTGGAGCATATATTTTGTGGCAGATATTGTGTCAGAATGAGTCACAACATAACATTCTTTACATAAGACAAACCACCTCAAGTGATGCACTCAAAATACTGCATTTTAAACAGTTATTGTTGCAGTAAGTTTGGACAAACCTGTACCACCCCAATAACCAATGCACTCTTTTTGGTCTTCATAAAACACCATGAAGTGAATACCTTTCATTCAAGCTAATAAAAAGTATGATAGACTAACTCAAATGACACTTACTCCTAAATTATAATTTCACTTGAGACAAAGGTGCACATTTTGAGTAGTTATTAGTTTTGAGTTAGTAGTTACACTCAACATTGAGATGAAATAAAATATTAACCAGAAACAATAACTCATTCTATGGACTTCAGTCATCTCACAAATGGACCGTCACCCTTCAATTAATACACACCCTCAATGAGCAAACTTACCTACAAAAATTTATTTCCTAAGCAACCTCTGAATGAGTAAATTTACCTAAATAACTGTGCTTACAAAAAAGAAAATTTTAGTAGAATGGAAAGAGAAAACAAACCTGCAGGCTTCTTCTCTTTCTTTTTCTTCTCTTCCTCTTTCTTTTTGTTCTCCATCTCTCTGGTTTGCTCTTCTATGTCATCCTCCTCTTCGTCATCATCGTACTTGACCGGGTTCAGATTTTTGCTGCCATCAGGATTGAAGCCGTAGCTCATCTGGTACTTGGCCATGAAGGTTTCATCCAACTGCAACAACACAACAATGATAGCTACTCTCAATACAAACAATGATATTTATAACTATGAAAATGAATTATATGTTCCAATCATATTGAAAACAAACATTAAAGATATGAACCTGCAACTTAAAGAAGAGCTAAAAAATATTTAAAGTTTAGGAAATGCTCACACAAATGGCATTTTCAGATTTTATGTAATGCTTTAAACATCTAATGTAGAATATAAATGGCATATATGATTTACCAAGACACACAAAATATGTTTCAGACCACACAATGCACCCAGCATATTTCAGACTTGACCAGTATATTTGTAATTAACTAATAAGAAATTCTCTACTCTAAGCATCAGTTGAAATTGTTTTACTTGCAACACAGAAGTTTCATACATCCATAAGCCAGACTTAAGGTTGTCAACATACATAACTGGAGTGTAAGAAGGAAAAGAGGTGTTTGGTTTGTACCCTAGACACAACTTGATTGCTGTGAATGCAACATGCATTCACAACATGCAAATACATTGTAACACAAAACAAGTTCCCAGTCTTGTCATAACCCACATAAATACGCATGATTGAAATGAGGATAAAATAACACATTTATTACAATGAAGATGTAAAAATCTGAAGATCAATCATGTAGAAAACAGATACAAAGTGTTCAGAGAATGACTTAAAATCATTCTACAAGATTTTGAGGGTATCACTCCAAAATAGAATATATCAGTCAAGAGTCAAAATTAGCTATTTTCTGATTTTCTACACAAACTTAATAAGACAGACACTTATTTATCTTCTTATTTGCTTTGATTTCAAGTGGCACATTGTAATAAGTAAGGTCATAATTTTTTCATGGAAACATTACTGTATATTTTGTAAATAAAATTTTAATAGCTCCTTCATCCATCACTGTTTTCCATACAACCTTCACAAAGCAAAAGGAAGAAGTAGATAAAAAATATTAGAATGTAGATATTTTTTCTTCAGTAAGCCATTGGCAAAAAGGTAAAAAAATTTCTGGGAAATGTTGAATGTTATTAGTGATAAAAAAGTACAAACATCTAAAATGTACAAGCTCATATTACTCATACACAATTTATAACTGCTCACACTGATAGTTTTGACAGGACACTAATCATAGTACATACTGCAATAGCAAGTAATTTAATATAATAGCAAGCCTATTACTAATGCCAAAATCTCTATTCCTCTCAGAATATTATACACAATACATTTTTGACTTAAGGAATCATAACTGAATGCTGGTAAATAAAAACTCACAAATGGCAAACAACTTCAAAGAATGTGTAGCTGAAAGAGAAGCTTAAATGAACTATAAAAACTTTTCTCAAGGTAATCCCCACTCTCATTCAGATGTTCCTGCAACTAAATATTTCAATTTTAAAATTAATTCAAAACTCGAATCAGCAAAAAATACACACATCACTTTATTATGAGTGCGCACATTTTGCTCAAGAGAATGTTTGACTACATTAAAGCACCCAAACAATTAGAAATGTTTTTCAAGAAAATGTATGTCAATGCTTAGGCATCTTTTCTTCATAGTAGGTGGTGAAGCTTGGCTACAGGAGATTCAACATAACATAGCAGACAGTACCTTACAAAATGAATTAGTTTAGTACAGAACTTATTATGCTGAACTGCTGTGTACCAAGTTCTGACATCCCAAGTAATATTGTAAATCAAAATCTAGATCCAGACTGAGAAGTTTTTTCAGCATTACAGAGGCAAAAACCCATTTTTTTATAAATCATTCAAAATCCACACTTTGAATCAACTAAACCAAAACTTAAATACTAGTTACCTTAGGGAACCAGGCTCTTCTATGCTTGTCCCAGTCATACATCATGCCATCCTTGTCTCTCTTGATAAAACTGCCATCTTCAAATGAGATGCTGGGATCTTTATTATAGCCTGGTGGTACATCTCCACTGACTGCATCTTCAGTCTCTTCACTCTCATACCCACACTCTCCATCATCATCAGATGAATCTGTATCAAATTCCTCATCTCCTCCAGCTGTAGATTTTGAAGAGATTCTTTTCTTCCGTTTTTTCCCAGGCTTCATGAGACACCATTCATTTGTTTCTTTGTTCAATTTGAATACAGAACTTGTAGAGTTATCACGATAAAATGCATCCTCGCCTTTATAGTAGTACCATTTATTGGCATCATTATCCTCACTAACAGGATTGTTATTTAAGCTTACCAAATTATCATCACTCCATAAAACCCACTCCTGGCTTTCATTCATATAATAAACATGGCCAGTTGGGTAACGGCACAAATAATGGCCATCAGCATGATAGAAAGTTCTGCCCTCTTCATCTACATGAACATGATTTTCAACAGTTGCATCAGAATTAACATCACTTTTGCTTTTACTAGATTCTCCATTTGCAACAAGAGTCCAGTTCTGTTCATTGTCATCATACCTGTACTGTTCATTTGTAGTGGGATTTGTGTAATGGTAAACACCATCAATTTTTTCATATATATAGCCAGCATCTTTGGAATTTTCCATCAGTTGTGAGGGTGTCTCTACACTCGAAGAATCACTAGATTGATTTTCTGATTTTGCTAATGGGATCTCAGTACTTCCCTTTGCCAGAGAAGTCTTACTACACTCTGAACTGCGAGATTCATGATCTTCACTTGAATTCTTTGAAGAACTTGCAACACCATTACCAGTTGTGCATTCATTCATAAATTTTGAGGCTTCCATGGTTGAAATGTTCTAATATAAACATAACATAAATAAATAATCAGCAGAACATAAATGAACCCCAAACACAGCCATATATTGACTTGAATAAGTAGGAGCAAGGTACAGAGTGGCTTTTTGAAAAAAAATTCTCCACTGTCAGAAAGATTCTGTTCTAGAATACTGATTAACCTGTAAGATGGTTAAGAGAAGAAGCATTTAATTAAATTAGCTAACTTTGTGTCTTCAAGTAAAGAATTTAAAATATTATAAAGTAAATTTCTATGTTGTATTGAATGGATTATTAATAAAAGACAATTGCAATGAACATGTATGACTTGGCATCATATTTTTTGTAAATGAAGCTAAGAAAAAATTAATGAAATGATTTTCATTGCCATGTGAAGTTATGGCTACATCCTGCACATGCTGCAATAAATATATCCTTGAAAGTTAAGTAACAAAATCCAGGAGAATTAATTTCTTGAATTCATGAGCATCAGAATATATTGACTTGGGAATGAATAAGGTTATTAATGTTACAAGCAATTAAGAAAGTGTTTCGTGGAATCCAAAATGCAATAGCCGTACTAGAGCACTGTACAAGACTCACCAGATGTAATGTTTTCTAATCATAAAATCTATGTCACATTTATTGAGGCTTCAAGAAATAATCCATACAACTCCAACCCAACAGGTAGTTTGAGTTTTTGCTTACAATCTACAGATAAGATGACTTCAAATGTTCATCAAGGAACAAAAAAATGTTTGTTAGAGATAAGATTCACAAGAATTAAATCCTGAGTAATGTAATATTTATGAGGTATATTTAGCTTGTTATCTTCATTCAGCTACATACATGGAAATCTAGAATTCAAATTTAGAATTAGTTGCTAAGGCACACCCAACACAGTACTACACATTAACCTCTACTGAATCATAAAACTGTGCTGAAGGTGCAGCCTAGGCAGCAGAGCCTGGAGTTTCTTAAATATAAATATTAAATATATATTAAACTGGTGCAGCACAGAGGCTCACAGCAAAGTTAACTCCTATGGGCAGGACTCTGATTTGTATCTCCCAACATGTGACCACCACAGGTCTATTTCTCATCTTGTGACAGTAAGTCATACAAACAATCACTTTCTTTCCATTGAAATAGTAATGTTCTACATATCTAAATGTTGCTGAAATAATCAAAAATTAATGCCTCATGTAACATACTCCTACATTTCCTACTTTCAAAGTTCACTTATCTATGTTTTACACAGTAAACACCATGCATACATATTGTCATAAATGTACGTAATACCTGCCTAACTTGCAGTAGCAAATAACTTGGAGTATAAGTAGCAGTCTCTACAAAGTCTATAAGCTAGAGCTGCTCAAGAAGCTATTAGGTTTTTGAACAAGTAAGATTAGTACAAACAGAGGTTAAGTTAGTTTAGGTGTCAAGATCATGGAAGCCAATGGTTATCTTAAGAGTGGTGCTCAGCAATTAAGAATATGCCTCAATCAGTATTCATGTAACATTTAAGAAAAGTAGTAGGTTCTCTGGTCCCAATTTAGAGCTCAAAGTATGTTCCTGTTCTTTGGCTCAGTGTTAATATTTAATTCCATTAATGTTGCAAGTAGAGAAAAGTAGTACCTAGCATCAGTTTCTGTGCATTTTAAAAAATTGGGTTACCATTGCCTATGGTTTTCAAGGAAATAGGAATATTTAGAGTAGTTAGATTGTCAGTTAGGTTAGTGCATTACCTACAAAAATTTTTACAAAAAAAGAAAGCCTGATCTATAGTTTTTACACTGCTACATGGAAAATAAAAATCATAAACCAGGATAGACTGATACAACTGAGATCCAAGTCATGTGTGCCCAAAGCATTTTCTGCACAATGGTTTTTATTCAAGAACTTGATCTTTTTATCAGAACTAGCTCTAATTTTTGTGAGCTGAGATTAAAAGGTCTACATTAGAATAAATAGCTCTAGTATATAAGACAAAGACGAATAGGGAAGAAGAATCTGTGCTATTTCTATATGAGATATGTGTAGTTTTGCAGCAAACAGTAGCAATACACAGACATTGATTCTGGTTGACAGACCTGAAGCCGTCCAAAAAAGGCTCCAAATAGGCTTCTAGCAGGTGTAATGACACTGAGCCCACCAGCCTGGACTCAAGACATGGATTCTAAGTACAGTTCAGATTGGAGAGGTTGGTAGGGGCTGCTGTTCGACATAGTAGGACGGCGTAATCAAGACAACTGTAAACGAAGGTTTTATAGTTTAATCAACATGTCACAGTCATCATCCTACTGTCTATGAAATATTCACTTTGTTTTACGTTTAATCGAGCTTCGGAGACGCGTCCATGCAGCCTGTGGGATATTTATTGTTGATTATTTTCATTGATCGCTCTTCTTCCTCAGAATTTTGTACAACGTTTCTCAAGTAAAGCATCTGCGGAAAACTACCATTGCGGATAAATTGGAAGTTTAATAGTTTGAGAGTTCGAGCTTATAAACTTATATCAGGTTTTTTACAGAAGCACACAATAATACCTGGGTAAACAGTGATAATTGTTTTCAATAAGTCCGAATAAGATAATCCTACAAGCAGTTTTGAGATATAATGATTCAGCTCTAAAACATATATATATTACAATAGTGGGTAGAATAAAAATGCACAGTCCCCTCTAGGACTCTATATCATAAATTACACTATTTTTAACGTATATATCATTTGCAAATATTAGCTAATTATATATTTTCTAAATTCTGCTGAATTACACTTCAATAAAACATATATGCATAGAAGTGTGTATGCACATTTAATACATGTAATAAAATAGTTTGGTCATTTTATTTATTTGATACACAACTATGTTGAATATGTCTAAAATTTGAAGCAACTTTTAGGGTAATTAAATTCTGGTTAGCAATAAACTCTCTCGTAAAACGTTTGTGGGAAATTGTGGCTTAACGTGTTGTGGGAAGGTGTTGTTTACTCTCTCTTGAAGTCTCTTCTACGAACTGTCCTTATCCACAGAGTGAGTATTATAGATATATAGTTGAAAGGTAGTATTTAATGTTTGAATGGTTTGAGGTATAGTATATTGTATTTGTTAGTCAACTTATTTACGTCTTGTTTCATGTGTTTAAAAATTGTCTACATTACGCGAGTTGATGTTGGAATGCGACTTCACTCAAGGTTAATTATTTAACAGCTTTATTACGGTCAATTTCTTTGAAAACATAAATGCAAAATTCGTTAATTAGAAAAGTATGCATGATAAAAAAATATTGTTTTTGTATTTCAGTAACATTTTAAGATGTTAGTGAATCTTTTTCTCCTTTCATTAAAAGCCAATAGGTGAGCCACATGGTAGCTTTGATTTGGATGACCTTACTGTATTTAATTTTGAATTTTTATAGCTACGGTTCCTAAGAAATAAATTATTCCATTGATGTATATATAAATTTGTTTTCTATTATTAATGCTAATATCTGACTAATGATAGTGCTTGCAGTGACTGGTTCCGTCCATCTCGTGGTGGAGGAAGTACTGGCCTAAGATAAAAGGCTGCCATTAAAGCAGAGTGTCTGGAATTTTAATGAAGTATCCTAATTCTTGTGAAAATTGTGGAAACAACAAAACTGGCCAAACTGCTATTGTCAATGTATTGTGAACAATTTTAAACATTTAGTTTTTATGCAATTGGTGAGTATACATTATTGTGCTGAAGTATATTGTGTTGATGATTCTAGAAAGACTAAATATATCACTGCCATAACAATTTTTACTGAAAATGTTATTGCAATCTATCTTCTATAATAATAATAATAATAGTGCATACTTATTGTAGTTTTCAAAGAGAAGAGAATGTGAGTTTTAAGTAAATGTTTATAATGTAGAAGTAGAAAGAGTGTGCTGGTAGCAGAAGTTGTTAATAAGTGAGAAGTAATTACGTATTTTGTGAATACAACAGGTAGAAGAGGAATTTGAAGTTACTTGTGTAGTGCATGGAAAAGGGGATAGCTTTTTAATACTCTGAATTACTGTTCATGAAGGGAAGTTTAGTGGCCATGAGATGGTTTACCAGATCTAGCGTAGTGCAGAAGGAAGGTTATTATGAGGGTGAGGATTCTGCTGCAAGGCATGGTTGCAAGGACATGGAACTGAGAGTAACAGAGGTGTTAGCTTAGAGGTTTATTAGTGTAGTATAAGTGACATTGTTCATTAGAGATAAATAATGTACATAATAATTTTTTACTGCCAAAATTGGGTGGGAAAACTAATCTTAAATATATAAATTATAACACTCTGAAGTTTACAAATGATAAACTCAAAAAATATCCTTGCCACATTAGAGCAAAACTTGACCAGTAAGGCATCATCTGAATACGTTGAATTACGAACTGATTTTCTTATATTTGAGAAGTTTTGTAACTGTGGCTGAATTTTCCCACTATAGTAGTAAAGGGTTAAGAAAGGTGTAATGAGGGAGGTTCTGTAAATGATTGAGCATAGAGCATTAACCCATTAATGCCAATAATTCCTACTGAAAAGTTAACTTGTGACATCAAAAAAGTTATATTATTTCAATACTGTAAAATTGATCATTAGAAATGAAATGTAACCACAATGAGGTGAATACTGAACGTGTTCTGAACAAATTACAGCACCCTACAATGCTTCTTGCGATATCCTATTTAAATTATACAACGTTTTTGATGTGGCAACTTGACTTGCCAGCCGGCATTAATGGGTTAAGATGTTCAGGTATCTTGAGAGAACATTGTAGATGTTTGTTATGGTTTTGAATGAAATTGTGTGTTCAAGGGATATTTTTGTTGATGGAACAGGGGGTTGGATCAGAGAGTTATGTTTTGTTCTCAATGCATGAATGTAAGTGTAAGATGTAAGAGTAAAAAATGCATGTGGAATACCAATTATTTGACTTAGCCCTAATAGAGTTTGGTTTTAAATCTAGCTGGTCTTTATGATCAGCAAAATATGAGGTGTTTGAGAGCAAAATGTGCTGTGGCTTGTCTGCATTAATCAGATAAAGATGATATGCTAAGCAAAAGGTTAGTAGGTATTTAACAAAAGTGATAGTCATTGTCTTGTTAGTTTTCTCATATTTGTGATGTTTGTCATAGGATGTTGTTATCAATGTTCAGAAGACAGCTGCAGGTGTGTGTATGGAGCTTGGCTTTGTTCACAAGTGTAAGCTTATGTGGCACCCAAAATTTGCCCTTTGCATGCTTCTCTTGCTTGATGAAAAGTTCTTGTATTGAGAATCCTATTCTCACTGCAGAGTTCTTTTTGTAACACAGTAACCAATAAAGTATCTTTCAACTGTTTTTTAATTCTCTTTACAATTTTATCAAAATTTTTTTGGGAAAATGCGTAGGAGTTACATCAGAAATGTTTTTGAGTTAATATGTTTTTTAATGAAGTAATGGAATCACTAGCTCAACACTGAAGCAACATAATTGGAGCATTTACAAAGTTTACCACATACCAGTTTGTAGGTACAAAAATTGTGGCAGTTGTTGCAGTTCAAGAATTACCAGCTTATATTGTTGCAGAACTATGCCTCCACCATTGAAGAAGAAGGTCGTGGTACCAAGCAGCACTCCACTTCACTCATACATAGTGGACTGCTCAGTTCCTGCTGGTGATGGCATTATGAACACTGCTGACTTTGTGAGTACTTGTCATTTTGTTACCAATAAATTTTTGTCCACAAATATTGGTTTAGTTTTAATTTAAGTTGTACATTTATTAGTCTCATGTATGTGTTTCTATTGTAAAAGGGTGCTCATTTGTGTGAGCACGAGGTGAAGCCTGGAGTGTAGGGGTTGTGACTAGACAACTTCACTAATGTTCACTCGTAGCGTCGTCTTTCTTAGACGAATGCTAATAGAATTCATATTTTTGTTAAATCATTGTTTCTAATCGAGCTAATAAACTTCTTACGTACATCTTCTTACCAGAGTTTTCTTAATGTTGCGCAAATTCTTCCTTGATCTTATCAATATTTCGTGGTGCCAAATTTGTAATGACTTATTTTCGTTGCAGAAATGACTGATTTATTGCTTTTCAGAAACGATATGTGGAGCAAAACTTCAAAGTTAATGGCAAGCGACATAACCTGGAAAATGTTAAAGTCGGAATGAACGATGCCCACATCATGTCCATCGAGTCCACAGTACCCATCAGTAAAAAGTAAGTGTTCACCTCTCACGATTTGCGTGTCTTCGGAAGACAGTACAGTTTAATTTCCAGTGCACCAACATTGTTGCTTCGTCCTCATAGACATTTCCTTTATGAAGTGTGCTGTGTGTGTTGGAGTATGCTAACACGTGTGTGTTGGAGTGCGCTTAACACGTGTGTGTTGGAGTGCGTTTAACACGTGTGTGTTGGAGTGCGCTTAACACGTGTGTGTTGGAGTGCGCTTAACACGTGTGTGTTGGAGTGTGCTAACACGTGTGTGTTGGAGTGCGAGTGCGCTAACCGTGTTTTTCCTTTGTTCTACAACTACTTAACTAACTACCTGTAGCAATGATCCTACGTATGGTGTAGCGAGTATCTGTCGTTTTTTTGTTGGGCATCAGTCGACCAATTTTTGCACCTCTAAGAAAGTATTAGCCATTCTCTTACAATATATAATGCATTGATACTCAAGGTGCAGATTATCACTATTAAATCTCAATCACTCATTTACATTTACTTGGCTAGATGTCTTTCTTAAAGCATCAAAATTATCCACTCATAATACACAGCTTCGACGGGCCTTCATTCCTAGTCATCCAAACCAAGCGGATTTTGCTACTCTAAAAAATCACTTGCTTGAATTTCATGCAATAATAGAAAATAATGTAACGTTTGCTTCGCAGGTACGTGAAGTTCCTGACACAGAAGTACCTGAGCAAGCACTCCATGCGGGACTGGGTTCGGGTTCTGTCCACGGGTCATAACAGCAATTCTTACATCCTCAAATATTACCAAATCATTAACGATGATGGTGATGGAGACAGTGATTAAATTTCACTGATTTTCTCTCCTTTTATTGTCCTGTGTTTGCAACTTTCGTGGTTCTGTACAGCAATCGCTACTCTTGTCGATATCGACAATGAAGAGCCGGGAGAATATTTTTCTCAAATATTACATAGACGCTCAACCAAAAGAATACAAAATTGCCGTCGAGTTTTTCCTCTGTATCAAGTAGTTTCATGCGTTCAGTATGCCATGGATGCACTGGAGTTACAGCGTATTAGGAAGCAGTTCAATAATGTGTAATAGTACAATTACTGCGAGATATACACTACCTGCTAAAAAGCGAAGTCGCGCTTTGGTTTTTGATACATTGTTTCTTCGCATTCATTTCAGAAATGGTGTAGAGAAAGGTATGGGAACGTTCTAGTGTCAAACGTAGTAATCTTCAGGCCTAAGTGTTGTAAGTAACTCATGCTTAGACAAACTGCAAGAACGAACACGCGTAGAAAAAATGCTAATGGAAGAGCCATTCTCACGGGGAAGGGCACAGCAACGCTTACGTTTGTTCAATACATTTCAACACTACGCGAGATGAACTACTTACCAAGCGTCTATCTAACTTAACAGGGCAATGATTAAAATGCTAGATAATTCACACAATATATTATACGAGGACGACAATTTAATTCAATTTTTCTTCTTGCTTTGCTTTCTCCTATTGACGTTCGAGAAAGAATTATGTTGTTGCTGCGGATGGGTTTTGTACCGTCGTACGTTACACGCCACAGCCTTGCTGTGGCTTGCTTTTGTTTTGCTGTCTCCAGGCGATAAATTGGCACCGTGAGGCGGACTTTCTTGGATGTCCTTGCCGCCTGTACCAATGCCCTGATGTCGCTCCGTTGAAGGACTTCTGTGTTCAGGCGCTGCTTTTTCAGTTACCTCAACAACATCGCTGTCAACATCGTCAATAACTTTGATCACATCGTCATTATTATCAGTAGCCTTACTCAACTCGGCACCTAGCTCAGAGATAGAGTCGTCAGCAACTAATTCATCTATTTTGACCGTGGCTGTATTCCGCGCTGCAGATTCACGAGATCGAGTTCGATGAGTTCGCTTCTTTCCGAAATGAGATGATTGATAGTCAAGTTTGAGCGTGCAGTCGAGAGGATGAGTCGTCTGATCCCTGGGTTTGATGTCATCAAGAGGATGGGCTTTCTCGCCTTCTTCTGAGTGTTGGGACGACTCAGGCAAGGAGAAATTCTCCCTGATCCACTGGCGATACATGATCACCTGGTCCGTAATCCGCACGATTCGTCCCAATATGGAATTACGGTTGGGGTCATTCAAAAGATTATTCAACGGATTCACCGCCTAGAGAGAGAAATTAGAACAGAAAAATTACTCACAGGAAAACAGGCGAACTAAGTTTTAACTCTGAATTGCAAACTTTCGGCGAGTCCCGAGTAACCCTGGATGACACTCTTCAATCATTCAGGCTTTATTTCCAAAAATTGTCCATGAAACTTGGCTGAAGACACTCGAACGCTTATTACAAGTTTTTCCTAATTGAGAAATTGTTTTGCTTAAAGCCTGTATTTATTTGCCGAAAAAATTCTTCAACAAGAAACATAAATCAACAATTGAATGATGCGCCAAATGATATCTGATGATATAAAGCACAATTAAAATCATTAGCTTTACATTTAAACTTTGTCCTTTCTACCCTGAAAATAGGCGCCAACATCTCAATTACTTTCAGTAACACAGTGTTAATGAACTACAATAAAATCAAGAACACATTAATTCAGTTTTTCAATCTCCAATAATTATATTAACTACGGAATTATCGCCTCTCATTCCCACTCTTGCAGCCACCGTGGTCGAGTGGTCTGCGGCCCGTGTTCTGTATCGGATCTCTGCTTCATGCAGAAAGACCGCGGGTTCGAACCCGGCCATGGACACGAGTTGTTTCTCGTACGCCGAGCCGTGCACTCAACCCGCTAAGCACTCAACTCCCCGCCCATCAACCTCCCGGGATCGTCGCATGGTGCTCACCATCACCCTTACTCTTAGAATGTTAACCTTAAGAATTTGAAAAACCAATGTACTAATGTCTATGTACTGTGTACTCGATTGGAAATAAAGATTGTTTTTTATCGCCCTCCACTTCCAACACACAGCTCCAGATTTTTAAAGGAAACAAATTTGAACAGACATTATTTCAGCCTCACCCCTAATGTAGACACGTAATACTGGATGGGAAAAATGATTGCCAACCATGGACAACATTTGGTGTCCAATCTTTAGGGAATGAGTGAAGGACTCCAATGCTAGTGACAGAAAACTCGTAAACTGGTGAAGATAATTATAAGACACCTAAACAACATAACTTCTTTGTTTTGACATTTTGTGAAATTTCGATGCAGAACCTATACATGGCAAGTTAATCAATATGTACTTTCGTTTTTGCCAACCCTAAAAGGAAAGAAAATTTTTCAGGGTTGAAATAATAAGACAGACCAGAAAAATAGCATTTAACAAATGATTAGGACATACAGGTGGTGGACAAAATAATGGAAACACCTTCAAAAATCAACAAATTATAATTTAATATGGTGTAGGTCCGCCTTTTGCGGCAATTACAGCTTCAATTCTCCTAGGTATTGATTCATACAACTTGTGAATTGTTTCCAAAGGAATTGCAAGCCATTCTTC
>VCRD01001043.1:100938-114209 GCA_006783055.1 Trinorchestia longiramus | reverse complement strand
AAAACAGAAAAATAACATACATTTTACATCAATATACCGAATAACAAAATTATTATAAAGAAAATAGGAACATATGCCAAGTTTTGATTGTTTAAATTATGTTCTAAGATTATGATGGTAAAATATTAGGTGTTTCCATTATTTTGTCCACCACCTGTATTTCGTACTCACTTTTATTTTATTGCGATTGCAGAACTTCTATGCATTTTTTCCGTATTGAATCAATGAGGTTAGCGAGTTTCAATAGAAATTTATCTTCAATATTGCTTAATGCACAACTTTGAAGAATCTCTATATTTAAATTGTCTTTCATTATTGTAAATTCGTTTCGATAGAACTCTCCATAAGTTTTTTCTATTAAGTTCAAGTCAGACGATTTCGATGGGAAATCCAACACGTATATTAATTCATGGCTTCAAACCAGGATTTGATGACCCTAAAAGTGTGAATTGCTGGACAGTCCTGAAGAAATGGCATTATTGTTCACAAGAATACTCAAATTTCACAAAACTATTTCTTACACATTTATGTATCGTAGGGAGTTTTATTTTCCGTATGACGAGCACTAAATCAAGCTGAAAAAGATTCCCAGATCATTGCAGATTATTCTCTGAAGAACCCTTTTCAAATGAGTTGCTCCTATTTTCTTAATTCATACCAGTAATGCAGGTAACCATCAGGTAAATTTGACTTCTCATCAGATGATTTGCCTCTTTTTTTAACATGAAGAGCAAAATTTACTAGCATTGTGTAATGATTCTGCAAACCGTTTAAGAAGCTTGTAAAATTCTTCTATACATGATAGAAGTTTGTCTATAAAATACATAACACTTATTTCCCTTTAGCTAATCAGAAGTAACTCGGAAGTGCAGTATTTCAAGTCTATCTTATAATTACTTCCACCCCGAAAAATGAATTTCTCAAAATAATTTCACTTTCTTTTTGAGCTGGGGGAAAAACGAAAATACACAGACATATAAAATATGTTTGATATCGAAATTTTTATGTGCAATAACGAAGAAGTTATTCACGAGTTTTTCAGATGTCTTGTAATTATTTCAACCAGTTTAGTAAGTGGCAGTACGTATTAAAATGCAAGTGCAAGTTTTCGATCCTAAGTGACTAGTGTAGCTTGAGAATAAATACGGTTAACACCAATGCTGACGTTAATTCTCATAGCTAGTCAATAAAAAGTTTTATTGCATGAAGGAAAGTGCAGACGGAGTGCATTAAGGAGCATTTGGTCTTTCTAATATCAGTTGTTCCTTAAACTCTGTCATCGTAAAACCTAGAAACAGCACCAAAATAATTCTTCAAGAAGATACCACAACTTGCTTTCAGACTTGAGCTAAGTGACGGAAGTAGAAGCTAAAAGATGGAAAAACAGAATTTGACAGTAAAGTAGCGCCACCCACAACCTGAAAAATCGGAAAAAATGCTATAAAGGCAAGTTAGATGTCCTGAGCGCAGATGGCGCAATTGACGACACAGACCGCAGTATCTCTTATGAAGAACAAACCTTCCTCGAGTACGGTTTAGGCTTTTGTGCTTTCTTTCCGTTATCTTGAAGACATGAAAGTCTCGGACAAAGATCAAAGCTACTTCACAAATGACCATACGTTCTAATAGAAGTGAAAGGAGGTACTGATGGAAATTTAAGGTAAAGAGAATGAATTAAAAAATAACACAGGCACTTTTAAGTGGCTTCTATAAGGAAACAAACCTGCGCAAGCACGATGTAAGCGTACTCAAAGGCCTGCTTGACTTGCATGATGCCGTAGGAGGAGCGGCCGATGTCGTTACCGCGTATCAGAGGGTCCTCTATACACAACAAGCTTGGCCGTTGGCCATCCGAAAGTTCTCGCTGCACCTGAAAGGTGAATTGCATTAAATTTTCCGCACAGGACACAATTCTAAACCACATCGGCATGCAGGACATTAAGTGACATTTGGGTGCCCTCTTGGCGAGTTGGAACTACAAAATACAGCGTGTCCATAAAGTCTCTTTATAAAAGTCTCAACAGCAAGTCAAACAGAATCTCTGAAACACACAAATGCAAAATGTGACTAAAAACTTTAATGAACACTAAATACAATAGAACAAATCTAAATAAACATGTTATCAATTGCATTTGTAATAAATTTTTGAAATGGTGAAGAGACTTTATGGACACCCTGTATATTATAATAAATCTTGGCACATGCAAGTGTACGAGAGGTGGTCACAACAACGACATGGACAAACTTACTGTCACGCAGCTTCAGATCATCCCATTTCTAGGGTAGTGTAGGGGTAAAGTCAAAATTTCTACACCATGGTCACATGAATAAATCATTTTTAAATTAAATGCTGCTAATTCACTCTCCCTAAGGTCAAGTCATTTTAGCACTAAACAATGCACCAAATTTGGAAACTCTGGATGACTTCATTTCACAAAATTTTGCAAACATATGATCTTCGTTCAATTTTTGTTTCTTCACCACTCCTAGGCCAAGAAAATTCGACGAACAATGATGAACGCAAAATTCAATCAAAGTAGTATAGAAATTCGTTGATGCAGTCAAACATTTCTTTCCCGATTTCATAACACCTAAAAATGCTTGCCATAGCCGCCTGTTACTCTTAATTTACTTCCACCTCGGTCTCATGTAGTCAAAACATGCTTCTTCTACCGTTCCTCCATTCAATCTGACAATGTCCTTCAGCACATCATCCCTTTATATTCTTTTGATTTTTACTTGTAATTTCTTGTGGCACAAACAATCCAATATCGTAAGTTACAGTAGTTGATGATCCTATTTTTCATTTGCATGACGTGTAGGTAAAAAATTCCTGCTTCAGCTCACCTATATCCTTAATTAACTATAATGAACTCTTTAACATGAATTCTTGCATTCACATCGCTCACACTAGCCCCATATCTTCCATAATTAACGCTACAACTTTTAGAGCCCATTCCTATTGAATAACCAAATGTACACTAATGCAACAAAAAGAAAATAGTTACATATGTAATGGTTAAAAATTAACACATTATATTCAATATACCCTCCGTCTCCTTTTACTTGCTGTATGTACGAGCTGCATTCAAGTTGAAAAAGTGTAGATGGATGAATATTTTTTGAACTGCGTTTCCAACACAGAATTCAACTCATCAATTTGTATTGAAACAAGCATGCTAAATTCCATCAAATATCTAAAAATATCTATTCTGTGTCCGTTTTTCCAACTGATTAGAACTCAACATTATCCAACTCATCCACCGAAACATACGCTTCACTCGACCAAATTTGGTTCACACAGAAAACACAACATATACACAAGGTTTCTTTTTTAAAAATCGAAATATCAAAAATGACTCGAGGCACCTGCTTTTAATGGGGAGAGAATTAGTGGAAAGACGCAAACAAGAGCAATGCAGGAACCTGATCTTTGGAGATGTAGGCACCGCCGCCCTTCACTCTAATGCCCGTCTTGAAGTAATTGAAGTGGCGCCCGTACAGCTCCAGAAATTCGAGCAGCAGCACACCCAGGTTCAGTTCGTTCCCATCGCAGGCGTGGTGCTCACGGCGAGGGTGTAACTGTCACAGTCCAAACCATTACTTATTTTGATGGAGACACATGAAACAATACAATTCTGTTCAACGTGAAATCTACCAATGAAGTTTTAAGTAGCTCTTCTCATAATACTAGTCATTTCAAGAGCTAAAGAGCCAAGACTCAATCTTGTGCTGAACTACATACATCTTCAAACACACGGACATCGTCAGCACCGAAGGAATGAAATCCAAAATTTTATTGTGAATGCGATACCTACGAGAAAAATACTTCTAAAGAGTGCCATCAATTAAAGCCAATTTCAAATGTTCATTACCAGGTGAAGTTCTCAAGCATAGTATTTTAAATGGAATACGGACGTGTCGAACATGGGCTTCAGGATTCAACACGTATACAAATTACGCTCTGAACCATTATGATCAATTTGTTTTTTCAGCACCAAATCATGCTATGATGATGATGATGATGATGAAGGGAGTCAATCGTAATCGTTGATGACCTAGCGTTATACAGCTAGTTGTTAAACCTGTAAGAAGGTAAGTTGCGCACCTGCAGAAAGCTGACGACCATCAGAATGAGGCAGTAGGAAGAGATACCGCCAGTGAAAACCTCGTTGAGATCACGCTGTAGCAGGAACTGCTTCAGGACCATGACGAGCTTGCAGAGTTCAGGGTGCGTCTTCTTGTACTGCTTGATGAGTCGAGCTGAGTTCACTCCGCTGCTCATGTTGAACGAAATGTCCACCTTCACGTCAGTCAGGGCGTCCGTCAGCTTTACGATCGGCACCTGTACGCCAAAATTTGGTCACATTAACAAGAGAAAATTCTGATTGCAATTTTATTTAGCCGACTCGAACGAAGATGTGCGAAGGCGCGATTTGTTGGAATTTGAACTATCAATTTCTTTCACGGCACACACAACTATGTATTATTTTTTGCAGAATAGACATGGAGAGCAATGGCGCTATACGAGACTCCCCTGTAACACGAAATGCATAGTTCCAGCCCGGACCTATCAATTACTTGACCCATTAGGCCCCACTGTCCTAATTTTAGGACAGGCTATAAAGGCTAAATTAGCCTAACGCCGAAGTTATTTCTTCACCGAACGAAACATTGTGTAAATTTCCCCTTATATCTACACCTTTTTATGCTCAACTTTAGAACGAACCATTTAGAATATTGGGCTAAAGTGAATGATTTCATATGGACTTGACCTTCTATACATAGTACGATGGGAGCTAATGGGTTAACAGGACAAACATTGAAGTAAAAACCGCTAGGACTAAAAACTAAGTAAAGCACACGCATTAGAACCACAGATGAGATGCACAGGACACCTACACCCCAACTTGCTGGCACCCAGCACTTACAGAGGCACGGTCCAGCACTTTGAGGTTCTGGGGCTGGGCAATGTTACGGTCCAGTAGAGCTCGCTCCAGTGTGCGTAGTGGCAGGTGATCCCACTTGCCCACCACCACCAGGTCTATGTCGCTGCACACATAACCATAACTTAGTAGTGTACACAACATGTCTCATGTGTATAATCCCCATAAAATTATGGAAATCAGTGCACACAGAAGAAAATCTGACACTCTCTCACAAGAAATGCTCAATTTATCAGCATGATAATTGGTAGCATTTTCTTACCATGTCAGTAGACGTGAGTAATCAGTGTGAGTGTGTGGAGTAGATGAATAATAAGACCTAAGACCTAACACAGCAGAGCTGCTTTTACAACACCCAGCCCAATTTCCATAAACTCATCTTCTAGATTTTACTCGAGAATTGGCAGCAAATTACGCTTCCTTGATAACGGTCATAATAAAGTCAAAATTAATTGGCTTCGCTGACGAGCGAATAGAAGCTGCACACATAAATTTTGTGAATGTAAAAACTCTTCAAATTACACTGCAAGGAGAGGATATGAAGAGAATGAAGCTTGTATTAATGATGGGCTTTACCATAACATGTCGGTTACAACAACTGAAAAATACTATAAATGAACAAATTTGGCTCATTGAATTATAAAATCCTGATCATAATGGACACACAACTTTGATTGTTATTCTGATACGACGGTCGTGTGGTGCATGGGATGATGACTCTACAACTGCATCATTGAGAGTCAAGAGAGATGTACCAAAATGAGTGTTAAAGTAGTAGTTCACTTCCTCGACACCTGAAACAATGGGCTTTCAAGTTTATCAATTGTAAAGTACAAAAAATTTACCACGTCTCATATGCATTTAAGATGTTAATGAATTAGAATGAGATAACCTTCTCAACTCAAGTATTCACAAGATATTTTGGAAAACGGCATTTGCACGGTTGGATCAATTTCGAATAGGAAGCTAAACTATTTATTTTGAATTTATGAATTACAAAACAAATTTTAAAGTAAACATTTCAAAAATTCGGCCTTGTAATAATTTTCAAACAAAATAAGAGCTATTCAAACATTTTAATAATTAGCATACAAGACCTCACATGCGTACACAAACCACAGCTCAAACTGACAGCATTTCTAGGTGACTGCGGAGATACAGCAACACATCTCGTTGGGTACAGCCATAACTGGTGTGAAAGCACAGCTACACCTGGTGTGAAAGCACAGCTATACCTAGTGTGAAAGCACAGCTATACCTGGTGTGAAGGCACATCTACACCTGGTGTAAAGGCACAGCTACACCTGGTGTGAAGGCACAGCCACACCTGCTGTGAAGGCACAGCTACACCTGGTGCAGAGGTACAGGCATACCAGATGGAAAGCTAGAAACATGATGTAGGGAGACTGAGACATACAAGGAGGCTATGCACAGATGCATGTGGTGAGGAGGTGAAGAAATACCGGTAGTAGGAGATAGACATCTGATAGTACAATAGACTGTACCTGGTAGGGAGATAGAGGCCAGTTCTGAAGCTACCAAATATCTGCATGTTGGCATGTGGCCACAGCTCTGTGACCACAGTCTGTATTCTCTCAACAACGCACACACGCATCTGGTGCTCCTCTTTGGTGGGGGACAACCAGGTGGCCAGGTCACAGATCTCCTGGTGCAGACTGAAAAATCATAAATGAATCCTTTTATTGTTCATGTACATCACACCTCAGAGGCTCAAATTGGTTTAAACTAACATCAAATTTATCCTTTAATTAATACAGGCCTTCACCACTTTTCTTGATGCCTGACATTATTTTGAATTACTTTGTTACACTTGATACCTTCCTTCAAGAAAACATAGTTAAGAAATAGGCCAAATGATTAGTGTGGCCACGATGTGCAGGGTAGGTTATATTTCTGAAGCTCTTAGGTCTTGTACTGATGCACACACCAAGACGTGCAGGACAGCACATCATAATGATGGTCAGTGATGCAGGGCAAGCTACGCACTCAGCATATTCAACCGATTTCCCTGCTTTCAATATATTTCATATAATAAAATACATCATAAATTTCATATTTAAAAATTGACAAGCAATACTGTACTCATAAGCATGAACTTGTGATAAAATTGATGAACCTGTGCACTGATTCATGTTTTGTAATAGCAAAATAAATAGTAATTTCTAGCACTACAAGGCAACAGACAGAACTTCAGACCCCAATACATACACAAGTCTTAGAAGAAGCCATAATTAAGGATGTTAGTTCGCTAGTGTTTTGGAAGAGCTGCTCCAGCAGAATTGCATTACAGAACATGTTCAGAGGTAAGGCTTCATGCAAGTGTATTTTGGTAAATAAAACTTTCAGCTTTCCATATTTCAAGTACAATCTTTTAAGGAACTATGCAAGACATCTCCAAAAACTCCCTCAAGGTTTATTTGACCTTTGCTCATAAAAAATAGAAAATTGTTTTCTAACAGTATGAGGAAGTGATACTTGCATTCTTTAATTAACATTATAGCTGAAGTGTAAGTGTATTCAAATATATATGATTTTGTACAAGTATTTTTATATCACCAACTTTGATTCACCCACTTTTCTACATTTAACAAGCCTAAGTGAGCTAAAAATTATTAAATATCATGTGAAATATTGATACTCAAAAGGTATACACTTATTTGAGATCTCCAGTCTCACAATGTAACAATGAAGTGTCTTGAGGCTGTAGCTGTCTACAAGCTAATTCACAATTTTCATAAAAGTAAAAGAACTACTCACCCAACAACACCAAGGTCATATTTTTTATTTGGGTTGATCCACGGACAGCCTCCAAACTGACCAATGAGAGGTCTTGCATTGCGCTGAAGATCAAAAGTTGATGCTCTATTGTCTCGCTTGCGCTTAAACCTCGATGTTATATTAAAAGGACTAGCTGTATTATTACTACTACTGTTGTTACTACTTTGTGCAGAGTTGACGCCATTGCTGCTACTTCCATTGGCAACAGGAGGTATGTTTTCAGACAGAGCAACACGGGAAGAATGCGGCTGAGTGGGTGCCTTGGACTCATTTTTAGAGCAAGTATCCCAGTTTGAGTCAAGTGGAATGTACTCTGGAGCAGGCTGGGAGAATGATTTGCTACCAGATGAAATGCTGGTATTTTTGCCAGAAGCTGTATTTTCACGAGTATCTTTTGCAGTTGCCATCTCAATGGCAGGACTACCAGACTGTGAAGGGGAGCTTGAACTGTCTTGATCCTCTCCACCTGAACTCGGTGAATCTGATAATGGACTGCTGGTGGCACTTGAATCGTTGGCACTAGAATTGGCTCCACTTATGGAAGTTATATTGCTGTCTTGAACATCAGAAGTGTTGATGCCTTGGTGGGTATACCACACTCTTGACCATAGGTCACCTGCAAAAAAAACATTTAGTTTTAAATTAATGACAATTTTTCATCACAAATAAGTTAGAGACTCACTAAAACTAATAGAGTAATGCCTGTATTTCTGGAAATTCGGCTTTAAGTTGGCAAAATCATGACTTACTAGAAGCCCACTACAGTCAACCCTCGAAAAGACGGACCTCGGTAATCCGGATATCGGATAAGACGGACGTCGTCCGCGGTAAAGGGGGGTTGCTGGCCATCGATCTAAGTCTAAGTCTAAGGCGTTAGTGACGGAAGTTGCCAATAGACGGCCACAGGCTAAATATTTTAAAGTATACAGCAGTATAGTGCATACAGTATAATGTATTATGTATTTAGGCCTTATTAAGGTGATTATTTGTGCATATATAGGCATATCGGTTATTCCGGACAATCGGCTAATCCGGACCACCCTTCCCCCCTAGTAGTCCGTCTTATCGAGGGTTGACTGTAATAAGAGTGGCTTCTGATGATCTGCTCTCCCAGCTATGAGACAAAC
This sequence comes from Trinorchestia longiramus, assembly GCA_006783055.1. Lineage (NCBI taxonomy): Eukaryota > Metazoa > Arthropoda > Malacostraca > Amphipoda > Talitridae > Trinorchestia > Trinorchestia longiramus. The sequence goes on along the minus strand of VCRD01001043.1, from coordinate 105,337 downwards.
AGTAGCCAAACAATACATTCAGGTACAATACCAACAAAGAACAGTTTGATGCATCAAAAAGCAAAGCAAGTATTGATAGTGAATCACAAAAACTAATTGTTACACTTCTATTTATTTATCTATTAGACAATAAAATGAAGGGGATATCAATTTTATATGTACACAGGAAATTCCATAACAATTAATGTTAGAAGTCCATATTTTTTATATTTTTTTCTCTATGTGATATGCAAATCAGTCTCTCAATAAGCATAAAATCAATCTCATATCTAATATGAAATGACACCTTGAACTAGAAATGAACAATTATTTAGCCTGAACAAGTAGAAAATCCATGTCACACTCAAAAATCTAGGAAATAGAGAGAATGAAACATTATGTCCCTGAAATGCTTCACGGTTATATTATGGAAGCTATTTTTTTCAAAATATGCAGTCTCATTGGAATTGTAGGATGACTAAGAGCAGAGAAGTCAAGAGCTGCATAATTCTCATATGAAACAGGACTGGAATATTTAACAGCAAAGTGAGTTGCAATGTGCAAAGAAGTAATCTATGAATAAAAAAATAATGGTTTCCTACTCCAGTCCTCAGGTATTTTGGTAAAATAATATGTATTGGGATGTCACATCAACATATAGAGAAGGTGCATTGCTCACATCTTTAATTTAGAACCTGAGAGCTCCCAAATGAGCAAATTCATGAGCTCCAGAAAAAACTAATAGATTGTTTACAAAATGGCACAAAAATTTATGGTATAAAGTTTCCAAAATACTGTAACTTAGAGGCAAATCTGTCCATAAAAGGTCAAATTTGGGATTTGAATAATACATATAACTTTTATTATGATTGACTTATATCATCTGGAGAGACACTTTTGATATGTGCATTCATAGTTTTTATGAGAAAATGATTCTAAACATGCAATGTAAATAAGGTACAAAATTCAGCATAAGAGCTTTAGAAATTTTCACCGTTTTAACACAATTATTTTGAAAATTACTGAGCAAAAGATTATGAATGTGTTTTGTTGGTGGAGGGTACTTGGAATTTGTTACCTAATTAGAAAACACTTTAAAAGCATTTCAATAAATGCTTATATAACAGTAACATAATTTATCAAGTAGTTCTTCTGATATGATCCCTTTAAAAGGCAATAACATAAAATTAAATTAACCCTATAACGATCAAGTTATTTTAAGACTGAACAAAATATTTCATAAATTATTACTCATCTTTCCTTGTTTTTGGTGTAATTGCACTCTACTCTTAAACAAAACATTTAGAATATGGGACTGAAGTGAATTATTTATAATGTACTTTAGGAATGCCAGTCCAAATACAATTGAATCAAGCACCCAAGTATAGTTTTTTGTTTCCAGTATTAGTTGGAGCTATTACAGAATTTTAGACATTTAAATTTTACAAAAAAAAACATGCTTATAAAAGTTTCTGGTAATAAATCACAGATTTTTCACAAGTGTTAGGAAAGAGTTTATGATAGATATTACAATACAATTTGCATCAAAAATAAGTAGCATGTTGAAAACATTAACCAGTGTCAGGAGGAAGTGAATATCAGTTCTAGTCAAGGATATTCAAAAAGAAATTTGACAGTACAAATATCCCTGACTAAGATACCACTGATTAGGAAAACACTGCTTAACCCTTTACTGCCCAGCACACAGAATTCACTACACTCAATTCAGTACAAGTTGCTCATTTTTTCACCTAATATGACCTAAAGAAACCTTCAAGACATTCTACACTTCATTAAAAAGAACTATTGTCATCTAAAAAATAATTTGGGCAGTAAAGCATTAAGATAAGACTGGTTAAGATACCACTGATTAGGATACCACTGATTAGAATACCCTTGAATAAAATATCACTGATAAAGATACAACTGACTAAGAACTGCAAGCTGATTTGTGGCTCAAAACTTGGGGATTGGGACTAGAAGTAAAATATTTTTAACATTTTTTTGATACATTGTTCATTACCATGCTTGCTGCTGGAGATAGCAGAAATAAAGGCTAATTCATAGAATTCTGAGCCAGCAACCAAAGATAAAGTAGAAATATTTGTCATAAATCCTATAGAACAATTTTCCAAATTGTCTCTCTTTTTTAACTTTTATGAACTTGTTAACTACAGGAAACCAAATTTTTTTAAACCTTTGAAAATATTCTCTTCTTTTGCTATTATTTTCTTTACTAGGTTAGCAAGGACAAAGTTATCTCACAAGAAATATATTACATCTTAGCACAACTGGTAAAAACAAGGTTATGTTATAAAAGTATAAAATATCAAAAAGCACTGATTGGCAACTTGCAAAAGTAATTACACATACACAGCCAGTCTCTCCTCTACATTGAAAACTCCTTTTTTAGATAATAAAAATTTCTTGAGGTAGTTAGAAAACTGGAAGGTGAAATCTTATTTTTACACATGGAAAAGTTTTTATCATGAACAAATTCAAATATTTAGACCAGTATTGCTTGGTGAAGTTGTAGTTTCAGCAGCAGTGTAAACAGAGATAGAAAGTGGAATATTGGAGAAGTTAAGATAGGCAGAACTAAGGAATATCTGGTAGATATCTTGTACCTGGGATGTATGTTGAGTGAAGATGGATGTGCAAGAGCAATAGGTGAGAAAGTGGTAAAAGCTATGCAGTGGTGGGAAAGGCTAAGCAGTGTGGCCAAATATAGAGCAAATAAGTATGAATGGGTCAGAGGAATTTGGAAGTATGTTGTAGTACCTAGCATAATGTTATGGCATGAAATGGAAGAGACCTTGAAAAGTTGGAAGTGCTACAGAATAGGGTAGAGCGTTTGGCATTAGGCTCCTCAAAATGGACGGCTGCAGAAGCTCTTAGAGAGGATCTAGGGTGGAGTCTGTTTTCTGAAAGAATCGTACAGGCTGTGTTGAATTATAAGGTGAGAATTGACCAAATAGAGAATAAAATATGGGTTAAACAAATCTTTGAATGGAATCTGAGTGAAAGTCTTTGGGAGAAAATTTGCTGGGGGCATGCAAGAAAACTGAAGATTCAGAAGACTGTTTGCGTTAGAATCGGAAGAACTATGGATGATTGGTTATTGAGAGGTCATGGAGGTAAAGGAATAGAGTGGGATTGCAATAAGTGGAAGAAAAAAATTGAAAAACTAACAAAAGAGTATGGCCTGAACAAATGGAAGCATAGCATGAAATGGAAAACTACTTTAATTTGGTATGCCAGTAAGAATGTACCAAGGTTTGAAATGTTTTATGATTGAAGTTTAGGCAACCAACTCTTGTTTGCCGTCAGATGTAAGGTATTAAGTGTGAATAGGCGTACATGGAGGTGGAATGAGGGGAATACAAGGTTATATCTGCAGTGTAACAGAGGAGTAGAGAAAAGAGTTGAACATCTGGTCTTGGAATGTAGTAAATATGAACATGAAAAAGAGAGCCTCATGAATGTGGTCCATGAGCAGTGTGGAGAAAACAAGTGGAATGCAAGGTGTGTTGAAGAGGACTCTGGTATGAGATATCTTGTATAGCTGGATGAGGAATGCAACATGACTGTTATGGATGCAATGAAAGATTTCTTAGTACATGCATGGAATAAATGACAGTGATGTTGAATAGTCATTTTTTTAATGTGACTACCTGCTAAGCATGCAGGGCTGTTTATGACAAGCTGAATCTTCTAGTGATACTCTCACTTGGCTGGTTTATTTGCATGGAATGACTCACAGTGGCCCCAGAGGAATTACTTTAATAAACCCTGGCTCACAGGAGAAAAACTCTGGGATGCCATCCTGTTGTATGTGTGTCTGTGTTAGAAGGAATTAAAGTCCGTTACAAAGGCCCCAGCCAAACGCTGGCCCTCAAATCTAAGTAAGTCTAAGGAGTGAAATTATTACTCATGTTATTCTCAATTTATCCCGTTAGCTAATAGCAACACAAAATATTAAAAAAATAGATGATAGAAGTCCATCAAACACATAACAATACACGCTGCTAAGAGAAACAAGTGCATGAACAACGTTTACGAGGATACTGCTACTTTCTTCACTATTTAGATGTATTACTATTACAATCGCCACGCCTGCACAAACTAGAAATTAAGAATTACCTGCAGGTCCGTGCTGTTCAGGCAGGATCCAGCCAATGCCAGGATCCATGCGGCTACAAATTCATAAACAATCTATTAAATAAAGAGTAAAAACTTATTCTATAAGTTTATTTGTTTAATTTACAATATAAAATTGACAAACGATTAAACACACACGCGACCAGGAGTTGCACGGTATTGCCATTCCACAACAATATCCGCAAGCTTTTCGCAATTTCCGGAAGTGCGTTGATATATGATACAATGACACGAATAATGTTGAAACTTCGCATATAAT
>VCRD01001043.1:81806-100644 GCA_006783055.1 Trinorchestia longiramus | reverse complement strand
TCACATGGGAATAGCTTGTTAAAGTTTCATTAAATACTTTATTTGTGTGTACAAACGAAGTTCACTGAATGCTCTTCGTTCAATAATATAGAAAATGACATGAAATGTTGAACTACTTAACTTTTCGTCCGAGATATCACCAGAAGTCATGGTAGACTATGGAGCCAGCAGAATTTTCTTTGTCCTGTTGTGAGACGTTTAGAAACCTGTACATTTTCAGCTGGTCAGAGCAGTTTTGCTAAATTTATATTTTCACTGTAGTCGACAGGTTGGATGACATGACTCGTGTTGCTAGGTCTGTAGCATGACCTGCTACCCCTTTAAAGCTTATAAAATAACAAGTATTAAAATATTCCTCATTTTTAGTAATAAAAATAAGACTAAACTTTGAGTGATTTTCACCAACTCTTTGCAATTAAAACATGCATATTTAGTGCACTTTATTGTAATAATATTTATATTAAGAGCGTTAGCCAGAGAGTATTTCCAATCAAAACTTTTTCTGGCAACATTCTCACGCTTGTTATCTAGACGTAGCTCTCCCAGCAACGCCACCCGTGAACATCATCATGTGACGTTAGGTTATAGTTCCCTGAATTTGGGGGACCGTCTGCCACCCACTCGTTGTGAGACCACACACCTACCTATAACAAACTGCTTACTTACTTACCTATCAACTACACTATACTATACCAGCTGCACTCGTACACTTATATGCCACATACTGCACCTACTGTACTCGCTGTACTCGTGCAACATTTCAAGCCACAGTCGCTATAGCTCTAGACTGGCCATTCATCCGTGAAGCTGGACTGGCCTAACCATCATCTGGACGCTCTGGACTGGCTCAATCATCCCAAGATATCCCAAGCTAATTCTCGTGCCAACCTCCTTGAATACAAAGCTGAGTACCTGTGATGAGTTCTTTTATTCTCCTTGAGTAAGGTCACACGGGCAGTTAGATTAGGTTTTGTTAAAGTTGGTTGCTTAAAATTCCCCAAACAGCAACAACTTTACAGGTCCCTAGTTAGAATCTGTACGGAGCACTTGAATTTTCACTGGTTTGTGACGCATAAGGCAAAAATGTCTCACAAACTAACTGATAAACTGATTATTTCTTGAAACTTTTATATCATATGTACCTATTGGTACGAGCCTCTACCTTATGTTACAACACATGTGTTGTGACGTAACGAGTTTCTACGTCAGTCCAGTGCGCCACAGCTCAAATTTAACTTCATGTTTAGGAACTGGACCTCAATTATGACAACCCGAGTAATATTCCCTTATGTGAGCGTTAGTTGAGAAGAGGTTTTTTGATCATGACCTTGATAGTATAACATGGGAGGAAGAAGAACAATCTGCAGTCTGAAATTATTTTTGTGACTGATGGGAGCTGATTAGTTGAAAACATTCAATCTTCATACCAATAATTAAACATATCAATTGGAAGGATGGAAAACACAACAAAAACCATACGAACCAAAATTTATTTATGTCACCTTATAAATGTAGAAAAAATACTGAGAGTTGTGCACCAACGCACATCTGAAATACCATACCGTTCGTTTTGAAGTACGATCGCGTTGGTAAACATGACAAAAATGGTCTACTAGGATAGAAAGTTAATTTTATTTTATTCCAAGTTTTTCTTTGCCTATGTCCCAAAGCCATTAGCGCCCTGTTCATTGAGGTCATAACCTGGCATGGTCTTCTTGCAGCGGCCGAGCCAGGCGGACACGTTTGCATGTCCTGACACATCCATTCCTGAAAGTGAAAACTCAACTCAACTACTGAAACAGGCTGGCAATAACAACAGCAAGGGAGGTGGAAAACCGAAGGAGAGTAAATTTCCTGTAGAATTATAATGAAATCCATGGTGCTGTACACTGAGCTGTAATTTTAGCACTCATTTACTCCAGTGGAAGCCTGCTATCATCTTTGCTTCTATAAGTTATTCTCGTGTCATATTTGCCCCTCGACGATGCAACATTTGTTCGTCACACCAAAAGTTAAGAATTTATTCTTTGCTATCTAAAATTTTCTCCCATCATATTGACACATCATCCTATCATAAAGAAAAAGAAAGTGAATAAAACATGTTGGTGATAAGCTCGGGGTATGAGTTGAACGCTGACTATAATTCATTGTCAAATAATATACTACGTACATAGTAACTTTTATAAGTCAATGAAAGGTGGTCAAGAACAGAACAAAGAGTAAAATAAAAGAATAGTATTGAGGGTCAGAAAATAAGGGAATCTGGCATGTACTGTTAATTAAGAGTAGAAACGGAGAAAAGATTTATTTGACCCTAACACATACATAAGAGGTTCTCAGATTCAATTAAGGAAATCACATGTTGATCTCCTTATTATGCATCAATTCTAAAACACCTCTAGAAGTAGTGGTAGGATTTACTTTGACAACAACTTGTAGCTCTTTGAAATCAATTTGTTTGGATGCCGTTTTTCTGGCTTTTCTTTAAACCTGAAAACCCGTTTTCACCGTCGTCCTGTTCGCTTCGCAAACAGGACGATGGTTTCCTGCCACTTTCATTGACCACTGCACTCGTATGAGCGCTCTGTTAGCAGTTGCACATCTTTATGAAACTCATACAGTGGAACTTGTTCATTTTGATGCTTGTTTTTGAATAGACATACGGATGAATACTGCACAAGATAATGAGCAATATTCAATACACCAGAAAAAAGTATACATACTCATTCTAGCATTACTGAACTATTCCTAAGAAGAGGCACAACATTAAGTAATACTATCTAAAACTTGATATCGAAAAATCTGATACTGCTTTCATCCACACATTCACATAGAACTGTTTTTATTTGCTTCGAAATACTCCTGGTTTATAAAGTTAATTAAATTCGTCTGCTAGTGTTCATAGTGTTCCTACGCACTTTAAGTATTGCGATTTTGGTATATCAGAGTTACCTGCATGGTGCGCGGCTAACGTAATTTCCCAAATTCATACCTGTTCACGAAACATATCAGATACGTAACTCAAGCATCACATAATTCCTGAATACTAGCTGATAGATTCAGCCTAAAAGTTTCATTAATTGCCCTTCAGACAGATACTGGAAAACTGAAGGGTAGGAAGGGCCTGAGGCTTCTTGTGATTACGTTTCCTACGAGTCACTCCGGGAACACGGAACGTGTCAACCTTCGCTGAAGGTCACACTGTCATTGGGCGGATGATACTCAACCTCAAATCCGAAAAAAATAAAAAAGCTCTTAAGTTGAGAAGTCACTGCGAAATGTTTTACAATACACGAACTGAAGTTAGCAGTGATAGTCGTCTTACTTTTAACTGTAAGTACCGAGAATAAAATTAAACAAATGACTTATTGATGGACGACGAAATCTTTCAACTTTTCATATAACCTGTCCTTCTACCATACAGGTAGACCGCTGTCAGCGTTTCAAAGAGTCGACTTTAGATGCAACCATCCAGGTGACTGCAAAAAAAAGAATTTTTTTAGCCCACCCTTATGCTAATAGAAGTAAAATAATTTAATCAAAGAGGAGTAAGACCACCAACTTGGATGATCTTCAAGATCAGATCACTTGAAAGCAAATAATGTTAAAAATTGAAATGAGAGCATCCTTGAAACCATAATCTTGCCCAATTTTCAGATATCAAACGAATATCAGGATATCAAATGAATTCTCATAACAAGGGGAAAAATATTTATGAAAAACTAGCCCTATATCTTAGGAAAAATCGCCCTTGTTGTTCACTCAAATGAAATATAAGAGTAGTTTCGTATGTATTAGGTTTTTACAAAAATAATGGCCGATTTCAGATGCCTTCCAGACCTTCGAGCGGCCATTATTTTTGTAACAACCTAATAGTGTACTGCATTTGAGCAGACCTGAGCCATCAACCTAACCTCACTACTTGCTTCCACTGCACAAGTTTGCCCTCATAAAGTTTCTAGATAACTTATCTTATTCACAGCTGTCATTCCTTCTGAAGTACTAACTAATTACTTAGTATATTTTTCTACAACGGGTTAATTTTGAGAGCTATTCAGCGCAATTAAATTCACTGATTAAACTGAATATGAAGTTATTATTGTTTTAAAACTGTTGGTAGCATGTTTTAAATATTTATCTTCATCTACATAATTGTATAGAGAAAAAATGACTCCAGGAATTTATTTCAATAACCTCGAGTAAAATCTTATCATAGTCTCGGGCAATCAACTCCAGTTAAAACTTTATTCGCTACGAAAAATACGACCATATGCCCAAAAACGGCGATAATGATTAATAGTAAAACAAAACTCCTCATTATTTTGTAAGATATCCCTGAATAATACACTTCAATTCATTAGGAGTCACCTTTACTGATATTTCATTCAGTTATAATAGTATTGAAGCACCCATACATTTAATTCTTTTTGGGACGTGTAGCGAGCGTGAGAGAATATTATTGGGGATGCAAGCTCATCGAGTTATTGGGAACTCTCTAATTCAGTCGTTAACTGCGTCCTCCGTGCTCGTGTCCTTCATGTTTCCGTCCACGCTTGTGTCCTCCACGCTTGCATCCCCCATGCTTGTGTCCTCCATGCTTGTGTCCTCCACTCTTGCATCCCCCACGCTTGTGTAATCCACGCTTGCATCCCCCATGCTTGTGTTCTCCACGCTTGCGTCCCCCATGCTTGTGTCTCCCACGCTTATGTTTTCCATGTTTGTGTCCTCCATTCTTTGCGCTGAACAGCGAACTTTACGAGCCCCGTGGGGCTAGTGAAGCACACCAGCATCTCTCTTGCAAAGCGAGGCTTCCTGCAACTTATGATAAGATGATAAGACAGCATGATGGAGACAGAGCATGTTGGGCAGCATCTGAGAGCAGTTTTCGTATAGATCTTCGTGGCACCTATACAATTTGCGTCATAAATTATGGGTACTTGCAGTAGCAACTTCTTCAATGACGCTACAGAGGTAAACAGGTTTTATACAGACGTGAGCAAACAGCCCCGCCGAGCAGCCCCACTCTGTGCTCCAGAGAACTATTTTGCTGGATTCTACTTTGTCTCAGCTCAAGGCCCCAAAAATGCACGTTAGCCTAAACAACAGTTTTAAAGCAAGCATAATGATGTAGCTAAAGTAAATAATTTTAGGATACCTATTTCAGTTTACTTTTACGATTTTTACGTGTAGGAACAAAATGATCATTTCCAGCAATCACAACAGAGTTACAGAAAATATAGGCCTATCTATCACTCAAACGTCCTCGTTATAGTGCTTTCAGAAAATTAGGGCAGCGGAATTCAAAAGTGATTTTAAGAAAAAATTATCGAAGTAATTATTTAGCGAAAATATACGTATGATGGGTAGGTGTAGTAGGAGTGAATGCCGTATTTAACGAGGTGGTTCACTACTGGCGTCTGTGATGTTATTTCTAGATACTAGCAGCAGTATAGACGGCAAGTTTAGCTTTGGATTCATCCTGGCAAGTTCAACTGAAGGTCAAATAAAGCCGGTGAACACAATTTGTTTTCTGTAGAGTTGGGATGCTGATCACTGTATTAAGTCAATAGAGAATTTTTTAAAAAGCTTTCTTATTGACTGCTGTGGGTTAGGATGTTTCATATGTCTGGTATACGTGATTACATGAGAGTGTCATTTTAGAGCGGAATAAAAAAAGAATAAATATAAACTTGAAAGGGCTATTTTGAATTATTTCTAGTTTCTACTCGTGCAAGTGAGGTTTTCAATCGAAAGTTGTTAAATTAAAATTATAGTCGAGAGACCGAAGAATGTACTACATGATACTCAAAAAGTTATTATTTCGGGACCATAATTTCCTGAAAATAACTATATCACAGTCAAATGATGAAGACAAAGAAAAGAACGATATAATGTTAACACAAATATCAATGCATGGTAGAATGAAAGTAGGAATAAAATAATAAAATCTGTGAAATAGAATAATCCGCAAACAACTGGAGATTTGATAATGTGAACGATAATCTCAATGGAATGCATGATAGAACTAACACGAGACAACTACTACGAGACATCAGTGTTAAATGGGTCGTGAAAATAAAATTATAGCAAATTGTAACTTCATTTTCAGATATACCCCTAGCGTGAATTACTTTTTCCCATTCGTTTTGCTGCTTTCAGTTATATGGATATGGTTATGGATACTCCTACAGCATGTTTACTACTGCCAATAATTGATTTCTTCTGGGAGGATGACGGTATTTTTTTTTAAACTGGAGTATATTTCTAAAATAATGGAAGTGATCGCGAACCCATCAAACTCAGTTGAAAACCACCAGCTCATTTCCTAGGCATTAGGCATACCTGAAAGCCGAGTTGTGAGATATTCGTGCTCTTTATGAGGATTCTTCATAATTTACCTTTCTAGGGTATTCAGAATATTTGTTTGTTATTTGTGGAATTTCACAAGTCAATTGGATTAAAACGAAACAAACTAGTTTTTTAATAGTTGATGCTGTGAAATACAGACTTCTTGTTAAATAGGGCAGTAAAATAAACCAAGGAAGTTCCTTAACATGGCAGCCACTAAAGACAATTAATTAAAAGCCTGGTGGTATTATTCATCAATAATATGAAAAGAAAAACATTAACAAAACCTACCTACATATGCAATTTTATGACACTCTTCTGGGGGAAGATCATGATAGAATATCGTTACATTAAAGTAAGTGCAGTTATTCATTGCCTATCCATTTATCTTCATGGCTCATGTGATTTTTACAATGATCTTGGGAAATTTAGAGGCATTACCTTGAAATTCAAAAAACGTGAGTGGTAGCCTTGGATGTTGGCATCGCCACCACAAGGAATTGTATGGGCGTATCGCGACGCTCGGCAGCCTCTGCCTCAACTCGGTGTAAAAGACTCAGCCAGCGGTTGCCCGAATTGTTACCTTCGTACCAGAAATATTACTTTTTTGGGAGTGCTAATTCTGTTACTCCTGTGTTTACTTTAACAGAAGGTGTTGCCATTTCAGTTTTCAAATTAATTGACATAGTAAATGCTACTTAGATCAATTGAATATCAGGCTCGTTCAAACGCGTGGTGCGTTTCTATTCGAAATACGTTTTGTTTTGCTGCACCTTCACCGCTTGGCAGACTTGCAGTTCGAGACCTGCAGGGGGGAGGCAAGTAACAGCATATTCTTAATTTGTTCATGAAGAGTGCGTGAAAATTACATTCTGACAACGAATGTTCGAAATTTTGGCTAAACAACAGCACCGGCTTTTGTTAAATAATACATTTAACCCGTTTGTTATCACATTAATGCCTTTCAGTTACACATAGTGTACCTCCTGCGGTTACGAAAATTCAGAAAAAATGTTTTTCCCTGAACAACAAAAAAAACACCTAAGAAACTCTAACTAGTAGGTGATACAATTGGTGTATAGTTCTTCCTCTTACCAGAATGACGAGGATATAACCAAGCTGAAGAACTAAAAAAAAATTCGTCAATTGACGTAAACCACGGACGGGTTACAAATTCGAAACTACTTCAGAAAATTGAAGGGTGGAAAGCACTAGTGGACTACTTGCATTTTTTCCCATGGTAAATATAATATATTTTCCACGGGAAAAAATGCAAGTAGTCCACTCCCGTGCTGTCGCTAACACAGCGCAGACAGAGGCGATTACGATCCAGTAGTTTACTATATGAAGGGTGGACAGCACTAGTGGACAACTTGCATTTTCTCCTGTGGGAAAAAATGCAAGTAGTCCACTAGTGCTTTCCACCCTTCAATTGATCCCAGTAACGTATGTATGGAGAAACCATTCTCTATCCTTCCTCTTGCTTTCAATTTTAAAAATATTTTATTATAAGAGGAGCGTAGACAATTAAACAACGAAAGGCGAGAACTCACCTTAGAAGACACAGGTCGCATTGGTGAAAAAGAGGCAGCGAAATTGTAGAATGACGTTTCAAAAGAAACATGTGGTGATGGTTTTCGCTATCCATTATTGTCGAAACTAATGCTGAGCCTAATCACTTTGCATCTTTATACTGCGTGTGTCGAGAGACCATTTGCTCTGATAAACAACATTAAAATAAAAAACTGATCGTAGTCGAAAATAGAAACGTTGAATGCTCTTTTATGTTTGAAATATCTACTTGCTAGGCTACAGTGTATGCACTGAGTTTCAGAAAGTAGATATTAATATCACATGTTATGATTCCAGTGTATGAAAATAGGAATATGGTGTGAAAACGCATGAATGGGTACTAATGTACGAATATTTTGGTTATTCAGGTATTTTCAGAATTTGTTACATTTTTGTCAGTTTTGTTACTTTTTGGCAAAAAAATTTGTACTTGACGACGAAAATCTCCTAGCAACCCCGTTCTCAGTTGCTCGATGTGTCTTGCTGTGCTTATCGGATTGTAAGCGCTCTCTGTCCGTATTCATCCGGTAAGTATTGAGGCTTCTGCTAATGAAACGCGTATAACTGAAGTGTATTTCAATTATTACTTTTTACTACGGGTATGAAAAAGTAGGGAAATGTACCTGTTATTTACACAGTACCCGTCGATTATTGCAGTCCATGCTAGGGAAACAGAAGTGAATGAATTTTAATAAATTCTAATTTTCGAGTTAACAATGAAGTTTTCAAACGTATGTTATTCTTTCAAACATTTAAATTGGGGCTCTCCGAGGCTCATGTGACTGCGTAGAGCACAACGAGCTGAGTTGATGCAGTTGTCCTAGATAAGGTGCTGGGCAGAGAGCACTGATAGTGGTTACATTCTGCCTGTCCCGACAATTGAGTTTTTAATGCCTGTCTTTCCTCATTGTGGACTTCCGTACCCTGTCAACTTGTACGAGTTTGAAGTTCACACGAAATTCCTTTGTGGTCATTTGAAGGGAAGAAGTGTCAGCAGAAGCATCCTTTACCAGCGTTCTCATTTGAAAACTTGGGCTTCAGCCAAATAAATAGTTTAGTGAATTTGTTGTATTTCGTTTACTCCTACGAAGTTAGAGAAAATTATCGTGAGAGTGATGCCAAAGAGAAGTGTGCATATTAGTGCAGTGCGAATATCTACAGAGTGAATGTTGTAAACACTCACGGCTCATAAATTATTAATTTATCTGCAATCTCGCTGGGATGAGAGTTTACATCGCAGGAACAAAATATGATTTGTTTTTAATTGCATTGTGCTTTCAGTTTTTGTGTTTTAAAATCATGCAACTGATACAAGAACGGTAGTAAGAGTGTTGCTTATTCTGTGGGGAGTTTGAGACACTCTGAAGAACGTCATGTTCTCAAAAAGTTTTTCTTGATATTTCAAATCTGCACACAGTGCGATGTATTTGCACACAGTGTGATGTATCTGCACAGAGTGTGATGTAGAGTCGTAAGCTTGGGCACTTCGTGATGACTTCACCAGCCTGTATACTCTGAATTATAAATATTTCATTATTGGTAGCGCTGGCACTGTTTATTCTCTGTTATTGAGCATCACACTTTATTTTTGATAAACCTTGTTCTTTTCGTTCTTTGTTCATTTACGAGATAAAATAAATCACAGGAAATCCAAATAAATTTATTGATAAAATTTGTCTTAAATATATTATATTTTTTATTACAGAAAAGAATTGTAATCACTTTGGTACCGAGCATAAATTGAGGATGAAAATAAATTTGTGTTCTAATATGCCAACACGGTAACTAAAAAAATTAAAACAACGCGTTAAAAATGTCATTCTTTTACATTGGATGCATTTTGAAGCTTCATCATCAGTTTCATGAGGGCGTATTGTATTGATGCCTCCAAATGTAGTATTTGAGAAAATATCAAGAAGAAATACAGAGAATGACAAAAAGGGATTATACACCACTTTTATTACATACATGTAAATATATATACATACGAATTCCGTTTTTATGGCAAAAATGAGGCCCATGAGTGTAATCGGAAATGACACGAAACATACCTGTAGATAAAGACATATAAAGGCATCAATTTATAACGATATGTAGAACACATGTGAAGAAACCGGCAGGTCTGTATTTTGGCCCTTTTTTCATAAGAAACATATTTGATTCATGATTGTTTGTTTATCACTTGTTTCAATTACCTTCTTTCATTTGACTTAATGGTTTCATGTTTGCAGGTCTGTATTTTGTATGTCTGAGCCCACAATGGACTTCTACCACACCCCGATCTCGGCTCCAAGCAGAGCTGTTCAGCTCACTGCTGCTGCCGTTGGGGTGAAGCTCAACATCAAGGTGCTCGATCTGTTGAAGGGCGAGCAGAACACGCCTGAGTTTCTCGCCATCAACCCCCAGCATTGTGTTCCAACTCTGGTGGACGGAGACTTGAAACTGTGGGAGAGGTATGGCACTGGGGATCCCTTCAATTATATTTGGATTGTAGAAATGTGCGTTCATGGACTACAAACGGTATGATTGCTCTTTAGTAGCAATGTTTAGTTTAGTATGATTGCCGGATTTAGTATGAAGCTCTTCATTCAGCTTCAGAAATTCGAAAATACTACACCAACTAGATGATATTTTTCAGGTGCTAATTCTTGAATTGTGTACCGCAGTGCTCATCGTGTTTCGTATAAGTAAATCTAGTTGAAATTGTGGTATTTCTTCCATTGTTAGCCGCAATTTAATCTCCTAAATCGAAAAACAAGCAGTCGCTGTTAGGAGTCTGAAATAAATTGGCAAATAGTTGAGGTGTGATCAGTGGTCTGCATGAGCAATGGGTCATTCATTACTCGGTCATACATCCTCGTCCTGGACAAATTATTAAGAGCTTCGAAACAATTCTTGGGTTGCTTTCTAGTAACATGGCATTGCAGTTTTTTCTATTAAATATTGGTTATAAAGTTTGCGTGGACAGCAAGTTTTTCTTTGGTTTCTCTAAGAATGAATAATGCTTATAGATACAAAATTGGAAAGAAAGCTACTTGTAACCTTAACATTTTATTCTTTAGAATATACAAAAACGGTATAAATTTAAAAAAAATTTGAACGTTTCGACCCCAAAGGTCATTTCCAACATTTGAAAAAAATTAAATGCATTATTGGCAATTGCTAAAATAAACACGGAAATAATGCAGAAAATAAAAGAATAAAATACGTAAACTATTTACCTACATGGGGGTAAGCGGACTGCGTACTCTTTAAAACAGGTTTGTTTCGTAAAATGAATAAATTTTCTAAAATAGTTAGATCTTCATTCATTTCACGGCACAAACCGAGCTTGAATGATACATTCAAAAATACAGAAAACACATTTTGCTCATAACTACTTGAGCGAAGATATTAAAGCTGATTCGAAACAATCTGCGTCGTCAATCCTTTCCTGAACAAAAGCTTGCTTGTTCGTCGTAAAACAGTTGATCCAAACTAATTTCTACAGAACATAGCACAGTATTCTGTTACGATCACATGCCGAAGCAAACAATGATTTTGCGTTAGCACATTTTCTGGAAGCCCATTGCGTCGAGTTAATCTTATTTTCTCATATAATGCATTAAAATTCAACTTTTGAGACAGTTTTCAGTGTAAATAAGAATTAAGTTTTGAAACTACACAACGTTTTATTGAAACTTCTTGTTGATACTGATAATTTTTTTTTCATCTACTTCCTCGACACAGCCGAGCCATTTGCGCGTATCTGGTCAATCAGCACGGCAAAGATGACAGCCTCTACCCAAAAGAGCCTAAAACCAGAGCCATCGTCGACAGGGCGCTTTATTTTGACATGGGTACTCTTTACAAGAGGTTCGGCGACTACGTGGTGAGTGCTCTACTGCAGTTCTGGTGATCAGTTCTTAATGACTAATGAAATGACTTCCAACTCTACGTGGTTCATCCACTCACGTACGAGTCTCTGTACTGTCATCTCAGCGGTGATGAATGTGTGTTCAATTCAGTGGATGTGCTCACGCTCAACGGATGTAGCTTTATTCTCTTGTGGTCTGCGCATTTGTAGCCACCGTGGTCGAGTGGTCTATGGCTTGTGTTGTGTATCAGGTCTCTGTTCGTGCAGAAAAACTGCAGGTTCAAATCCGGCCGTGAACACGAGTTGTTTCTCGTTGCTTCTTCGTGCCGTGAGCTCGCACATATCGGTAAGGCTTACTGGGGAAGCAGTCATGGCCCATGGACACGCCCATCAAACTTCCCGGGATCATGGAGCTTCATCATCACCACTACTCTAAGAATGTTAACCTTAAGAATTTGAAAACGTAATATACTAGATGTCTATGTACTGTGTACTCGATTGGAAATAAAGATTGTTTTACGTAGGAATATCATTCTCACTGCTTTGTCTAAGAAAATTTGTCTTCGAATTACAAAAGGCCCAACCATGAAATTTGTATCTAGGAAAAAATACTTCTTGGACAGAAGCTTAACCTATTTCATAATCAAAAACTACAGCAGCATGTCATGATGTCTTTTTTTATAAATTTCGGCATATGCATTACGAACTTGTCTAGTAGAAGAATTACTTTTTTTAATTCTTTCAAAACGGCTATATATATTCCTTGCGATGTTTTAGCTTGTTCTGCAGTTCTTCCGCTGAATCATCCAACCCTTAATTGTCTGAACTGCGCAGTACCCGCCGATGTTCAAAGGCGCCCCCGTTGACCCTGGGATGCTCACCAGCCTCATGGAGGCGCTAGGTTGGCTGGATGGCTACCTTGCTGGCCGGGACTACATCGCTGGCTCCTCCATCACCATCGCCGATCATAGTCTCGTTGCGTCGGTGTCGACTTTCGTGGCCTCCGGTAAATAAAATTAATGATACGGCAACACTTTAATTTAACTATTTCTGAAATAATGATTTGAATGCTCCCAACGTACGATGAACGCCCTTGATAATTAAATAATTAAAGCTCATGTTGTTATATCTTCAAGGTTGACGTAATATTGGTAGACAGTTTGAGAATCGAGTAGCGTAAAACAAAGTGGTCAATACGAGAATATATACAGAACTATTTCCGGCAAACTCTATTGTCTTCAGTAAACTTTCACCCGCTGCATTGAAATCCAAAAGATTCGGTGGAACATAGCCATTAACGCTGCTCTGTTCTTTATCAAAATCCCTGAAGGGCGAAACAGATCTTTTCTCAGTTTTTGTTCTTAACTAACTGCAAACGCCATATTTCCTCACGCTCTGACCCTGAACACTACTCCCTTATCTTACTTTTCATTTATTTCTTAATCTGAAACCATCTCTCATCAACTTATTAGGGTTACTGTGCATGTAGTATATTAATTGAAAATGAATTATAGTTAACGTTCAACTCATACCCCGAGCTTATCACCAACATGTTTTATTCACTTTCTTTTCCTTTATGATAGGATGATGTGTCAATATGATGGGTGGCAATTTTAGATAGCATGGAATAAATTCTTAACTTTTGGTGTGACGAACAAATGTTGCATCGTCGAGGGACAAATATGACACGAGAATAACTTATAGAAGCAAAGATGATAGCGGGCTTCCACTGGAGTAAAAGAGCGCTAAAATTATAGCTTAGTGTGCAACACCATGGATTTCATTATAATTCTGCAGGAAATTTACTCTCCTTTGGTTTTCCACCTCTCTTGCTGTTGTTATTGCCGGCCTTTTTCAGCAGTTGAGTTGAGTTTTCACTTTCAGGAGTGGATGTGTCGGGACATGCAAACGTGTCCGCCTGGCTCGGCCGCTGCAAGAAGACCATGCCAGGTTATGACCTCAATGAACAGGGCGCTAAGGGCTTTGGGGACATGGCCAAAGAAAAGCTTGGAATAAAATAAAGTTAACTTTGCATCCTAGTAGAGTTTACCAACTCATTGTACTTTAAAACGAATGGTACCGTAGATCTGCGTTGGTGTACAACTTTCAGTATTTTTTCTACATTTATAAAGCGACAAATATCAATTTTTGTTCGTATAGATTCTGTTATGTTTTCCCATCCCTCCGATTTTTTGTTTGATTATTTGTATGAATATTCGATGTTTTCAACTAATCAGTTCCCATTAGTCACAAAAATAATTTCAGACTGTTGATTGTTCTTCTTCTCCCCATGTTATACTATCCAGATCGTGATCGAAAAACCTTATCTCAACTAACGCTCACATAAGGGAATATTACTTGGGTTATCATAATTGAGGTCCAGTTCCTAACATAGAAGTTAAACTTGGGCTGTGGCTTACTGAACTGAAGCAGCTGCAATTTGCTATTCACTGGCTCTACGCTGCGTTTGCTATGGAACAATGGAGGAAATAATTGAATTTCCCGGTGAATTAAAATAAACCTAAGTTTCAAGCTTATCTGAATAAAGTGTGTAAAATTCTTTGAACACTTTAAGCAAATAATTCACCCTAAAAAGCTTTGAACATTGACAGAGTAGAAAACCTTTTCACCTTGACATCAAAAGCGGTTTGGTGCGAGTGATGATGATAAATACTTCTTTTAGTGCTAGCGTCATGGTCCCCCGAGTGGGTATACAGTGACAGCGACGTCTTAACTCACTCTTTCTATGAGCAATAAAATGTGAATGCCCAGATCTACTGTAATATTCTTGAGATTTAAACCATTCCATGGATGAATGACAAGGCTGCAGGTGACACGTATATCGTCCAGCAGGATTTGGTTGAGTCCAAACAGAGTGCGAGACGGTCGACTTGCTCAACAAGTTCGGTATGCTATTCAGGTAGGACTTTTAGGTATCAAGTTTATCAGACTTGCCTCCTTTGGATTATTTTTTCTAGGGTGAAAATATAAACTCGGATTTGTGCTATGGCTCACAACAATTTGACCTCAAAAATGACATTAAAAGGCTATAAGGTACTTAGAAAAAGTGGAGGTTTTCTGCACGCTGGCAGAATTCCACTAACAATCATCATGGTCATATGTAGCTATTTTGAATGAGAATTTAGTTTTCCTTTGTCTGGGGAATTAAGTGTCAAAATTTCAAAGCTCAGTTTTTATTAATTTCAGAGAAATTACAGCTTGCACAAAATTGTCCCAATTGATTGGAAATTATCTGGATGACCTTGTAAATCATATTTTGGTCAACAACATTGACTCTCACAAGATAATATTCAGAGATGAAGAATGATTTCATTTCATGCCACATCCTACCCGTTAAAACTTAAGATATTGGAAACATTGAAAACCATTCAGCGTACAATGTAAAGCAGGTATTTTTTTTGTTCAGACGGCGCTGCAATTTCATACTTTTTGGAAATGTAAGAATCAGTAAAATTATCAGCTACCTCAAAAACTTGTTTCAGCGCATTTTATTGCATATAAATAAATAAGGGCGCATAATAATATAAAAATTGAATTTCCAGGCTAAGAACTCGTACATAACTTGATGTAACTCATGACGGAGTTTATTTAGGATATATTTGAAAATATATGAAGGGTAATATGTTGGATACAAATTTCATAAACTGGTAAAAAGTCATTGCAATTTTGAAGCCGTTTTTGATGACGACCTTAGATTAAAAATACTATTCTATGAATCTATCAGTTGGCCTCTATTCACCTGTCTGGCGCAAGAGCTGTACAGAACTGATCACGAATCTACTGTACTAAATAAACCAATAAAACCAATTCTTTCAAGTGTTTTCTGTCAGGTTGCAGGAAACTGAAATTGTTCTAAGCGTGAGTGATGAGAGACGAAAAGACAAAATCGTCCAATAATCTTAAAATATTTGCGAGTATAATACTTGTCAAATGTATTCAAATTTTTCTTTAGCTCTTGATGTTTGCACAAATGTATTCATTTGAATGAGTAATTGTGAACGGCTTTGAACCATCGACCGGTTAATTATGGCAGAAAGTTAAATTTCAAACAAACTATACATTTTCTTGATAATTCTGAATTTCCAAAATGGTTTTTCAACGAAAGGGAAATGAAAAGTCTTTTCATTGCAAGGTTTAATATGTAGAGTGAACCTGTATTAAGAAGGCCGAAGCCATGAATTAATTGTGAAACAGCGAAAAGTTGTTGTGTAATCTCATGCACAGGCTTTTTGAAGAGAGATTGTCCCGGACTTCAACGGAAGCTGGTTCGCAAGACAGAAATGTGTGATAATGCCAACGAATATTTTTAGACTACATGCTTTTAACTTTCATGAAAATCGGATTAATGATTCTAGAGTGTTCACAGGTGGTTCAATACGGGCATACACTGCAGGTGTCAAGCTTGACTTTCCTGTCGAGTGTGTAAAATAATATACTCGTGTATGAAAGTTGCTGCCATGATGAAGTGCTTCAATATATTCCACCCGTGTTATTGAAGGACAATTTTGAGACATCATTACTCAAACCTAACTTTTAAAATCATAATTTCTTGTTACCCATGTTACCAAAACTATTTTTGTTCTTTCAGATTTTTTGCTAAATTATTAGAACGTTAATATTATGTATAGGTCCAAATGTACATTCAAAGTAAAAAAACGTTACGCATGTTTTGCTGTGCGAATTTCAGAAAAAGAGGACAGCAAGTTTAGGAGCAAGATCTCTCAAAAACACATGCAAATAACGTAGTAAATGAAAGGATTTGTAGAAGAGCGTTTTATCGTTCCATAAAGAATAACTTCAGTCTAAAGGATAAACTAGAAAAAGGACGTCCGAGGAGACTTGTGTCTCAGGAATTTCAAGCGCTGTCATTGAAGGAAATTAAACAAGTACAACAAGGGAACTGAACAAAGCAATGTGTGAGCCACATAAACACCTATCATAAAATGAAAAGACTTCATAAGGTTTTAATGATCAGAAAATGAACTCTTTATTATCTACGAGGAAAAATGGCATGTAATGTATGAATTGCTCTCTCTCCTTGCTTATTGGTGAACTTGGATCACCTTTTAGAATCGCAATATTATTGGACATGAGAAATTGCTCCTGTACAAATATGTGAAGCGTAAAAGGCAGTGACTGGACAGTAGATTAAAATTTATCCAACAACTTCAAAGTGGTTTGCATCCAAAAAAGATTTTTTGAGTGTATGGGGAGGCACGAAGGGAATAGTTCACTATGAGTTACTAGACGACAATCAAACCAAAACAGGTGAAATTCATTGACAACAGAAACACGTTGGAAAACATTATTGCAAGAAAAACGGCTATCATTGGTGAACAGAAGAGGAGTGATTCTACAGTATGACAATGACAGACCCCACACTACAAGAATAAATAAGAATCTCTTAAACAAATTTGACTGGAAAATAAAGTTTCATCTACCATATCTACCGGACTTTGTTCCAGTAACTTATCATCTCTTCAGAAACATATATTCATTTTTCAGAGCTGAGGCTCACATCATGAAAAAAGACTAATCTCTCTCCAAACTTTCGCAGAGCCTACTCACTTTGCCTCTTTCTACTGCGTGTGTCGAGGGACCATTTGCTCTGATAAACATTAAAATAAAAAAACGTATCGTAGCCGAAAACAGAAATGTTGAATGCTCTTTTTTGTTTGAAATATCTACTTGCTAGGGTACAGTGTATGCACTGAGTTTCAGCAAGTAAATATTAATACCACATGATATGATTCCAGTATAAGAAAATAGGAATATGGTGTGAAAACGCATGAATGGGTACTAATGTACGAACATTTTGGTTATTCAGGTATTTTCAGAATTTGTTACATTTTTGTCAGTTTTGTTACATCTTGGCAAAAAGATTTGTACTTGACGACGAAAATCTCCTAGCAACCCCGTTCTCAGTTGCTCGATGTGTCTTGCTGTGCTTATCGGATTGTAAGCGCTCTCTGTCCGTATTCATCCGGTATGTATTGAAGCTTCTGCTAATGAAACGCGTATAACTGAAGTTCATTTCAATTATTACTTTTTACTACGGGTATGAAAAAGTAGGGAAATGTATGTTATTTACACAGTGCCCGTCGGTTATTGCAGTCCATGCTAAGGCAACAGAAGTGAATGAATTTTAATCCATTCAAGTTTTCGAGTTAACAATGAATTTTTCAACCGTGTGTTATTCGTTCAAACATTTAAATTGGGGCTCTCCGAGGCTCATGTGACTGCGTAGAGCACAACGAGCTGAGCTGATGCAGTTGTCTTAGATAAGGTGCTGGGCAGAGAGCACTGATAGTGGTTACATTCTGCCTGTCCTGACAGTTGAGTTTTTAATGCCTGTCTTTCCTCATTGTGGACTTCCGTACCCTGTCAACTTGTACGAGTTTGACGTTCACACGAAATTCCTTTGTGCTCATTTGAAAGGAAGAGGTGTCAGCAGAAGCATCCTTTACCAGCGTTCTCATTTGAAAACTTGGGCTTCAGCCAAATAAATAGTTTAGTGAATTTGTTGTATTTCGTTTACTCCTACGAAGTTAGAGAAAATTATCGTGAGAGTGATGCCAAAGAGAAGTGTGCATATTAGTGCAGTGCAGATATCTACAGAGTGAATGTTGTAAACACTCACGGCTCATAAATTATTAATTTATCTGCAACCTCGCTGGGATGAGAGTTTACATCGCAGGAACAAAATATGATTTGTTTTTAATTGCATTGTGCGTTCAGTTTTTGTGTTTTAAAATCATGCAACTGATACAACAACAGTAGTAAGAGTATTGCTTATTCTATGGGGAGTTTGAGACACTCCCAAGAACGTCATGTTCTCAAAAAGTTTTTCTTGGTCATTCAAACCTGTACGCAGTGCGATGTATCTGCACACAGTGCGATGTATCTGCACAAAGTGTGATGTATCTGCACACAGTGGGATGTAGAGTCGTGAGCTTGGACACTTCGTGATGACTTCACCAGCCTGTATACTCTGAATTATAAATATTTCATTATTGGTAGCGCTGGCACTGTTTATTCTCT